>PVJO010011963.1:0-57506 GCA_004026905.1 Hystrix cristata | reverse complement strand
AGAGCCTCTGTGGAGGAAGCCACTTGACAGGCCGCTCTGAAGCAGAAACAAAAATCCTTTCTCTACCTGTTCCTCTGAAAGATTCTTTACATGTCAATTTTTTCACTTTCATTTAGGAATATAATGAACAAAGAAGTGAATAGAATCATTCAGTAATTATATTCATTATGCAAACTCATAAATTAGAAAACTTGAGAACTTTTCTTCGGTTGAATCTACTCTATTCGTTAA
This sequence comes from Hystrix cristata, assembly GCA_004026905.1. Lineage (NCBI taxonomy): Eukaryota > Metazoa > Chordata > Mammalia > Rodentia > Hystricidae > Hystrix > Hystrix cristata. The sequence continues at coordinate 57,275 of PVJO010011963.1, read as the reverse complement.
TTTGAAGATGATTAAAAAAAGAAGTCTTGGAACAGGAAAAAAAGGTAAATTGAACATTCAGATTTAAATTTTGTTTGCATGCTTCATATTAAATGAGACCTTCACGATTTAAAAATCTTGTTCTTTGAAAATGTTACATGAAATAGATCATTGATGAACATTAAAAAATATTCTCTTGCAAAATCTCTGTTTTGGTAAACACTTTTTTCCTCTCTTATCTGTGGCTTATTTTTTTCAAAATGAAGTCCTTCTTCATTTTTTCTAAACTGAATTTTTATAGAGTTTCATTGTACTTTTATATTAACAACTATCAATTGTTTTTAGTTATCTCTGTTGGTCTATTATGTTACAAAAAACAAAATTGATAGGATAGGGATGAAAGTAGACACAAGAGACAATAGGGAGAGAGGAAAATCAAGGAGTAAATATTGACAGCTCTTTTGAGGAGTGACTCTGTAAGGTGTGCAAATAAATGAGGGTAGCATGAAATTATAAGAACACGAGTGTGTGGTTTTTAACTCTGGAACTTTACCCTGTTTGATACTGATGAGAATAATATAGTAGAGCCGGAAGAACTGACACTAAAGGGCAGATGAGAGAGCTACAATATCCTGATGAAGGGGAAAGTGGGTGGGGTCCAGAGCAAAGGTGAAGGACTGGATCCCAGAAAAGCAGCTTGAAACAGCTCATTCACTTGAACAGAGGGAGAGTAAAATAGGCGGGAGCAGGAGCATGGCTGGCAGACCTGGGGTTGGAAACCACACAGATCTTCTGCTGGCAAATGCCAGGACCAAACAGCGTGAGAGAGGGGCTGTTGTGTGCAGGACAGGAGAGATTTCAAGTCATCTAAAAGACTGTGATTCTTGAACTTAACATTATATGGCCAAATTCCATGTATTTATTAGGCTCGCAGAAGTTTTCTTCTAGAAAAGAATGAACCTCTGGTCAGGGACAAGTGTGTTCATATTGCCTAACCAGATATCTTTTCTCATTATTTATCCCTTCTCATGCTTCTAAATAAAATCAAAGCCCTTGCGTGGCCTTACGTGTGCATCTGTTTGCCTCAGTTGACTTCATCAAGTAAACCCATCCCTATTACTTACTGACCTTCCGCTTGGCCCACAGGGGCCCCATTTCAGAACTTTGACTGCTGAAGATGAAATAGTGTCCTCCCTCCAGACTTCAGTCTTAATCCCACTCCTTACCCTATTTTCTTTCACAGCATTTATCACCTTCTGGTATACTATATGATAGACCATTATTTTATGCAATGTTTATTACCAGTCTTCTACATTAGAATGTAGATAAATCCAAGGAGAGTATGCTTTTTCTTTCTTTTTTATTAATTACCGTGTGGTCCAAAGCTTTGTACTTACAAAGAGTGAAGGGTCAAATGTTCTTGCTGAATGAATATATTTTATAACAGCATACTCTGCCTTCATTTCGCAGGATACCTAATTAATTATTTTGAGAATGCAATAACTATTTTTCTCATATTTTATATCAGTAGTATATCGTTATATACTAGGCTTAAAGTATGTGATTTCATACATTTCATTTTAAAATAGATTGTATAAAGTGTGGTTAGTAGGAGTTTAAAAGCAACGATTGGTGGATTGTTAAATTTATACTTTTTTACCCCAGTTTTCATTTATTGCAAAATTGTACATTGTTTTCTTAGATCCACTTTTGGTAAAGGCTTTATATGTTACTTGAATAAATGTTGTGAAGTTATTGTTTTTATTCATTTAGACATTTTGAAAGTAATGAAGTTTTATTTTTTATATCTGTATTTTAATTCATGTATGTGTGTATATGTGCACTTATGTTGATATGGAAATCTCAGTATATATAGAGTTATTGATGGCTGATAATTTTTATCATCACATGTCATTATTTATGGAAAAAATTAAATTCCACATATTAGCTAAAATATATTTTCTACTGTCAGATGTCAATAGATGTCTGATATTTTTCATGGAGGGAAGAAGCGGTTGAATAAGTGAACCAAACTGAAGATTTTTATTGAATTAAAGTACAAAAGTACTATACTTTCGTTGGTAAAAATTTCATAACTACCCCCACCCAAGAGAACTTGGCGTAATTGTTACACTATCACTTTCTTCGAGTTACATTTAGTTCACTAAGATTCTAATTCTATTTCTTTTTTTTTTTTTTTTTTTTTGGTGCTGGGGATCGAACTCAGGGTCTTGTGCTTGCAAGACAAACACTCTAACCACTGAGCAAAATCCCCAGCCCTCTAATTCTATTTCTTATTATTTATCACTTTGAAAGTTCATTTTCATCATTTTAATTTTGTCTACATGAACCAATTTTTAAAATGGTATTTATTTATTTGCATTGGCAGTGCCAGGGGTCAAACCCACACCCTTGCACATATTAAGTAAGCACTCTACTACTGAGCTGCCTACTCCCCCAAGCCTGTTTACTTTACATTTTAAAGGTGTATTGATTTTAAAATATATCAAACATTTTTCTGTGTAGCAGATTAGAATTTATCTATTTTCAAGCTGAGGAGTAGCTTCCTTTTTTCAAATTTGCCAAAAATACGTGGCTGCTTCTTGTCAGGAGCTGAAAGGCCTAAGACTTTTCCCTTTTTACAAGTCAACAACTTCAGCTGCAAGTTTCTAACTCAAGAGAATCTAGAGTCAGAGATGATGGCCAAGAGATTACTCACAGAAATTGCATGAGCAAGAGTATCAGTATTTGAAGGCTAATTTCTTGAGCCTAACCCTACCGGGCATCCCAAACAGAGAGAAATGACATGCGTCCTTTGTTGTACAGGAGAAGAATATTTAGGTTGAGAACTCAGAATTTTTATAACAGATGGTAAATACACCTGTCCTTTGCTTCAAAGGAAGACATCACCCTATCTTCCAAGACTGCAAGCAAATCTGCCTTTAGGTCTGTTTTTCAAAGTTGTTTACTAAACACGTCTTTGAAAAGATTACCTGGATCAAGAAGCAGTAAATGCTTCGTCTCAAGACTGGGAAGAAACATAAGAGACTCCTGGCCTCCTGGGCAGTCTTCAATCAAGCCGGCTGGATTTCCAGGTATGAACTCAAAATGCTGCATGTTCATGTGTACTTGATTCTGCTACCTGGACCCATTCATGTGAGGGACACTGTCAAGTTTACAAACTCAAAATCTACAAAACTTGTAACAGAAAATTACCTACTGTCCATTGTAGTTACTATATAGAAGTAGTTCATTGATTCTGTTAAGTGCCCCTCTAATTAAAACTTTGTTTTCTATGGTTTTCACACACAGCGGGTCCCACTGCTGAGAGCAGGCAGCAGGGAAAGGATTTTGCAAAGACTCAGATCTAAGATAATGGTAATGATTGTAAAACTGAACTTTCTCATTTTGACTTACTTGAGGCAAATAATAGATTCCTGGATAGAAGATCCAGAGTGTATTTATTCTAGAATTTAGATCATCTTACTTGAATCATTACCATTTATATAGTAACCTGTAAATTAAGCTGAAACAATGTATTAAGATTGAACATTTTATCACTACACACTTAGATGAAAATCACTGTGATTTTAGGAACCAAGGACTTAATGATGGCACTTTTCTTCCCCTGGGGTTGATTCGTTAGTCTGTACTTTCCAATGACACTTAAGAATGTTTGAAAACAGAGAAATTGTTCTTTCAGAAGATAATAGGATTAAAGCTTGATGTTGAAAAATATGTTTTAGTATCTACCACAGTATATTGAACTATATTATTCTGATAATAATGGAAAGAAAAACGGGTAATTCCTCTTTAGTACGTATTTTTTACCACTCATAATGTTAGGCTATTTCATTTGCTTGTCTGTTTTCTTTCTTTTATTTCATAACATTCGTTAGTTTATTTCTTATAATCTATTTAATCTCTCGATTTATGACAACAAGCTTCTAGTAACTAATACATTCGTCTCAATTTGCAGGAAAAGAAGTATGCACTGTTTTTCTGTAAGTGTTAGGCAATAAGACATAGAGCAGTTAAAATGTATGTCCACCGTCAGACAACCAGAAGGGAGCAAAACTGTAGAGTCCGCTCCCAGAAAGTACAACCTCACATCCGTGTTCTTGTCACACTAGAGCAGAAACTCCACACAGACAACCACCCGGTGTGCTCAAAAATTCAAGTTTGTAACTGACAGACTTTTTATAGCAATGCAAGAAACAGCTAATATTGATAAAGTAATTTTCTCTGCATTACTGGATAGCTCAATGCTAACGACTAATTTTGTGGCAAGACCTGGAAAAAATTAAACACTTTCCAATTAATCTGTGACAGAGACCTTGTTTCATTACAGTGCATTTGATGCGAATTACTAGGGTGGGAATACATCTGACAGATTGAACTGTGTGTGCAGTTGCCTTTAATGAGATTTTCTCCAAATATATCCAGATTTCCAGGTATAAATTAGAAGGTGATGACTTACTTTATACAAAAGATTGTTTTCTTTATCAAACATTTATTAGAGGGTTACTCTTAGTATTTAATCTAGAGGACAGTATTTATTTTATCCTCATCATTTTAGAGTAAATTTTATTTTACTTAATAATACACTTATACAATAGATTTTACAAGATATATGCATATTTAAATTAATTTTTTATAAATAATTTGATTCACAGAATGGTTGGTTAGCCCTTAGAAAGCATTTAGTGAGATATTCCTAATTTTGTATCTTGACAAAATTGCAAAGCTAGGCGATCTGAAAGACACTTCTGTATGTTTTTCTATCTCCTCTTCTAAATTCATGTTATTTTTTCCTGATTAATCTGTCTAGACTGTTTAATGTAAATATATTTTCTGTGTTTTGCAAACTGTCTGCATATAGATATACAATTACTATCCATTATAATAAACTGGTGAATACACTTTCTGTAATTATGTAGTTACTTTCCTCTCCAGTAAATTTTTCAATATTGAATTTGTTTGATATTTGCATTGTTCCAGTGTTTTTGTTGTTGTTTTAACCCCCCGCTTCTAGTCTTTCTGCACTGCTGTAATATCATTCTGTGTCTTCTAAAAGCACATGTTAAAATAATAATCGTATCATAAAATTGCCATTTTCAATTTGTCAATCTGTATGTCCTGACAGAATAGTTTAATAAAACTGAAAAAAATTACTGATTTTATAGTTTTAAGAAATTCTCAATTCTATCATTTTGTACTTATATACTAGTTTATAATTTTCTTTGAGATGAGTTTTTTAAAAATTGCTATTTTTTTCTATTAATTAGAAGTCCTTCATTTTTAATGATTACAATACAAATGTAAGTTTAACATGAAACAGTTTGATTGTTTCAATTAAAATTTATATACATGTACATCATTTCTAACTGTTTTTTAACTAAATATATTGGTTCTTCTGTGATGGTTCTCTTTTCCTTTTGCCTCATCTTCACTATTTTTTAAACCAATAATGCTACTTAGGTAGTATTTTGAATCTAATATCTATTTGTGTCTGACTTTGTTTAGATATACTTTCTTGCATTTGTTGATTTTCCTTCCCTTCTTGTGGCATTACTTTATGTTCTGTCCTCTGCATATAGAAAACCAGAAGAATTTTCTTAGTCTTCCTCAGAGGTGCACTTATGCATCACTGAAAGTGATTGCTGTTTAGGATCTTGTTTCCTACTGAGTTCTCCAAATTGCTTTTCCAACCATCTCACCTTAGGTCTATTTATTTTCATTTCTTTATATGTGACCCATTAAGTTTGAAAGTACAGACGAATGTACACAGGTATCTTCCTGATCATGTGACATACTTATGTCTTTAAATTTTTCTTTCTAATCATTTACCTTATTTATTACCTTAATGTAAAAAGGTATCTAGCATATTTAAAGAGTAACTTAGACCCTTGTACCCCAGTTGCAATAATTTGTCTTCTTTAATCACCTAGCCAGGTCTTATGGTTTGTCAATGGGTTAGAGCAAACAGTGAAAATGAGTTTCTTTATTCCTTTGGAAGAATTAAATCGCTTATTCCAGTTCTTTGCCTTTTTCTACTCTGATGATGCTGAAGAACATGAGAACATCATTCTATGCTGAACACCTTTATCTTCACTTACTTAAATCTGTATAAAACAGTCAAAGACTATTGCACTAAAATTTACAGATTATGAAACCAGTAATTAATTATGCAGGTTTAATCCCAGGTTGCACATAGCAAAAGATAGGAGGAGTGAACTGGAAGGTATATCAATGAATAATTTCTAAGTTGCAGCAAAACAAGGAAAAGAAGTGGTCGAAACATAACAGACAACTAGAGATAGGTGGGGCAAGTAAAGCAGCCTGCAGGGGAATAACTGTGCTTTGAGAAAAAAGAGGACAGAGAGATGCTGCATTTGAAGAATGAATGCTCTCAAATAATACACCAGCTCACGGATGTAGACAGCTGTAAGAACATAAACCCTAAGCAAATGTTTATCATTAATAGATGAACACAGCATAGTAGAACTACTGAAACCAAAATAAAACGACAAAACAAAAAGACACACTAAGGAACTTCTGAAGAAGACCCATTACCTGCCCATACGATGACTGATAGCTAAAACTCAGCAAAGTCAGAAAACAATCAAGTAAGATCTCCATTAATATAAAATAGTTGCCAATTTAAGTTTGTACTGAGAAAAATATTTACATAAAATAATGTGAAATAAAAGCTTATTTAGGTCCCAAAATAGAGGTAATTCATCAACAGATGCATTCAGTAATAGCTTTCTTTAACAAAGGAAGACATTGGCATGGTTACAGGAATAAAAACCAAAAAGCAACAAATACATTAGTAATTCTGAATGAAGCTTGTCTTACTAATCAAAAGTGGTAAGGCTTTCCAAATAAAACATGTAAAATAAAGATGTTAACTACCAAAATGCAGGAAGAAGTTAATTGAAATGTTCAAATTTTTTAGCATTTTTGTGTATGCTATATTATTATATTATATATGATTATAAGCCAAAGATGTACTTTTAATCTTTAAAATATTAAAAGATTTGATAATTCAATGAATATTAAATTAATTAAAGCTAGTAATTAATAAAATACCATAAGCTGTATTTGATTAATTCAAATGACTCCAAGATAGGAGAAGATAAAATACATAATAGAATCATAAAAAAGAAACACCGTAGATATACCTCAAGTAAGTGTCTTCTTATATATATTCAAAATGCCTCAAGTACTTATTAAACGGTTATGATTGTGAACTGGATTAAAAATCGTGCATGTTGCTTCTCAAAGAACATATAAATTATGAGAATATAATGTTTACAAAAAAAAGAATTTTTAAAATATACTATGAAAATATAAATATATTGGTAGAACTATACTAAAACTGGACAATGTAGGTATTAATGTAAGCAATATGAGTAAGAAAAATACATTTCATAAAAAAGAAGTAGATGTGATGATTATAAATAGTATGTCTCTTTTTATTTTAATACAGATAAATAATTTTTTAACATAAAGGAAATCAGGAAAGTACTAGTTGTATTTGTGGTCACTGTGGGAGGTTAAATCATGTATCTTATAAACCATTCAGAAGCAAACAAAAATAAAACAAAAAGAGAAAATATAAAAAGCACAATTAAAAATCTGTATCAGCAATTATATAAAATACCTATTCCCAAAGAACAAAAGCATACAATATTTTCTGAGTAAATGAAATATATATTTTTCATATATCTTGCTTCACGAAGTAATATAAACAAAATTCACATGACAAAACCTTATTTAGGATGTTTTTCTGATCAAAGAAATATTTAGCTAGAAATAAATAACAAAGAAAATAATTAGAAAGTCTCCAACTGTTAGAAATTAAGCAAGATACTCCCAAGTAACCCAAGGGTCAAAGAAGAAATCACAAATGGAAATTAAAAAATATTTTAAGCAGAGGATAATGAACACACAGCATACGAACACTTGTGTGAAACAGCAAAAGCAACACTGACTGAAACTATAATAGAAAAACATATATTCACAAAAAACAAAGATCGAGAATCCTATTAATTTTTTCACATGATTCTCCAAAATTTCATTTTTTTACTTAAATATCTTAATTACACTTATGTCTAAGTACTTGCCAGTGAAGTCCATCGTCTAGGTCCACTGTGGGGGGCCTGTAGATGTCATCCGATAATTCTTTTGATTTTCAAATTAATTTCCTCACTCACAGCACTCTTTGTAATATTTTGTTTCTCATCAGGAAAATATTTCCAGGCTTCATATTATGTCATCTTCCAAACTGAAGAGGATTTCCTGTTTCTCTTCCAAGCAACAAAGTAACAAGCAAGTGAGCTCAATGACTGGACAGTGGTTTGTGGTGGACCAGTCTATTTCTCACTCCAACTTTTAGTTTTCAATTTAGAATTTAGTGACTTCACTTAGACTGCTCTTGGGACATCCAGACCCTGCCTCAAATCATTACAACACTTTGGAAAACTTTTCTCTACTTTTCAGAATATTCTGGCTACAATCGTTCCTTCCAACCAATACAAATTCAGGATTTGGCTGATGTCTTGAAAGAAACTGAGTATGTGTTTGGAACCATCTCCAGAGTGGTCCTTTTAGCCCAGAGTCTACCGTAGGATTAATCTAGTTTGCTGACATTCCTACAGCCTAGGAGCTAAAATGTTTTTCATTTAAATTTTGAGGAGTAAAATGTTTCATAAAATATGAAATTTAAATGTCAGTGTACCTTTATTAGAACGTAGGAACCCTCATTTATTTACATATTATCTAAGGCTCCTTTTGCTATAATGGCAAAATTGAGTAGTTGCCACAGATACTGTATAATTTTAAACCTGAAAATACTTTCTATATCTTAACAGAAAAAATTGCCATCTCTTGCTCTAGTCTCCAAGACTCCACCAAAGCCCTTATAATTTCTGTGTCACTTAGCCATGACCTTCTGCCCAAGAAAAGCCTAGATTTTTTATTAAATGCCTAGTAGGAACAGAATAAAAATGAAAATATCTAGGTCATCAGATTGGAAATTCATCACTCCCTTATCTTTTCATCCCATAATCTTTCCCTCTTAAATGATTTTTCTGTCAAAAGAAGTCTGATTTCTTTAAACAAGTTTTTGTATTTTGCTGTTTTATCTGTCTTTTTGTCAAATAGCTGCCTTTTTCTTGACAGGAGCAGTCATGTCTCACAAACTCCCCCATTCTATTTGCACGTGGAAGACAATCTTTACTTTTCAGAGCAGATTTATTTATGTATTTCATTTTTTATAGGAGGTATTCAAGAAAACACAGAGTAAAAGTTTAAAATATGTGGGTCATCAGAGAATTTCCAGTTCTAAAGAAAGCAACAAAGCCTTCCAGTTAGCTTCTTTATTTTGTAACTGATAAATCTTTACTTAGGCATAAGTTTAAGCAATTTGTCAGGAGCTCGCTTTTAGATTTTGATCTTGGGTCCTAAACTTCTTTTAAAAGACTTTCTTATGCTACCTTATGCCCTGTATGTGGCCATCTTTGTAAATGCACACTTTCGTTGGTGTAGTTCACACTGTTCATACTATCCTTCTAGGAGCTGTGTCTATTTGTATTTGTATTTGTATTTATTTGTATTTGTATTTGTATTGCTGGCATAGTCATGTGATGCTCTGATATTTGAATTATTGACAGTTTTCTTTCAAAGTCTTTCTTCCTGAGTGACAATATTGTTTTCTTACCATGTTTGTAAAATGAAACCAACAAGGTTGTTCTTAAGTCAGCTAAAATGTATCCAAAGTGATTTAAATATTATTTTTTAGAGTAAAAGTATACTATGTCATTTAAAAAATAGGGTTAATGAGAAAAATTCTAAGAGTTTCTTAGCACTCGACTCACTTCAATCTAGCTGTCCTTAAGGTATCAATTAAGTATAAATTTATATTTAGCTTGTCAAAAATAAATGTTAATAAAAAAACCTCAGCTTTCAAAAGTTTGAGCATTGCCTTACTTTTAACTAGCCGATGATATAATGACAAGTGCCTTTGTTCTGTATGGTTAGCTAACACAGGCAGAATGGCATGTGCCACTTAGAACACAGAGGAAACTGAAATAAATACCTTTGTAGTTGAAACTTTCCAATAAATTAGAATGAAGCCAAAACACACGAAACGTATTTCACATGTAACCTTTTCATTTGCACTAATAGGGAATATTAACCAAACTATTAATAATAAAAATAATATTAAGGAAAACAACTGAGCTGAATATATTTGAGGAGCGTTTGATTTCCAGGACAATTATATCAGACTACAATTGAAAATATGCTTTGATATACATTTATATTTGGAAATTCCTTTGACTTTCTAAGTTTTCATGAAGTCTTTGGGAATTACATACTCTTATTGTACATTTTCTAATACTTAAATGTATTCCATAGAGAAAAAATCAGGATTGAGAATATTAATAAACATTTATTTCATTAGTGTTCTCATTCCCACTGACCTTGATGATCTCTAATGTGTGCATTAGTGAAAGAAGAGTTTTCAGATTTATTCAAACATTTCATGCCTCTGATATTAATACTCACTTAGTCCACAGGCTCCCATAGTCATGGCACGGTTAAGCTTAAATGGAAAACAACTCCTGATTCTTTGATTGTATTGATTCGTTACAAAAACTGTTATTTAGTTAATTTATATTTATATTTTTTAAAAGTTGTACAGCAAAAACTTTAGAGTATCTTAAAATAAAAGATGTTTCTTGAGTTCCTCTAAGTTTGTTGAGTCTTCATGTTTCCAGTATTTGGAAGGTTTTTTTTTTTTTTTTTTTTTTTTTTGTGGTGCCGGGGATCGAACTCAGGCCCTTGTGCTCCAGTATTTGGAAGGAAACATGTCAAACTTCCTGTTTATCATTGGTCTTGGAACTGGAAAAGATAAGAGAAGCAAGACGCAAAGCAGGATTCTCAAAAGTAGTATATTTGCACAATAATTGATATACGTGTAGATCAAAAATAAATTATTAAATTTATTTAGAATTTAGTCAATAATTCCCCACCATCATAAGCAAGGTTTAAATATCTGCAAAGCAATTTCTGTTAGTCGTCTTTGTTGGGGAAGAGCTTACCGGTCTGAGTGAGTATAGAATAAGCATTTCTTGAATGATCAAATAAATGAACGATGCCAAATTATGAGGAACAAGATAAAATGAGCGAAAAGGAAAAATAGAGATAACTATATAGCAAAAATACCTACTAGTTTCATATTCTGCAGTGTGTTTTGAATCACTTAGGCCTGCAAACTACATAGACACTGAGGTCTGGGAAGCTTCAATATCAATTATTATTCTTTAATAGTTTTGGATTTGGCACAATGAATGATAAAGAACAGTCTTGAAAGCAGTCAGAAAAAGGATAAGAAAAAAACACAAAAGTTAAATATGTTAGAAGTTCAATAATTCTGATATTTTCACTCGGGATAGCAGAAAAGGGTAGTAAAAAAAAGGCCAATAAATTTATTATATTAATTCTGGCAAGGAATTACATTAATATTGGGCTAGCAATTTTTATGTACAAGTAAAACAAAAACACAGGAAAAATTCTGGGAAGAAAGAGGTCCAGAACTTGATAGTATATTTAATTTTTTAGAAAACTGTAGCATCAGAAACACTGTCCGTGGTTACATATTTTAGCAATTGAAAGACTGTGTTAGTATGAGTATACATGAATGTAAGAGAGTATGATGAAACAATTTTTGAAACACACCAAATAAGTTTTTGAAAAATTTGAACAACTTCTCTTTCAATAAAAATCATATCAAAGCAGAAATAATGTAAGATAAGTGGAGTTTTCTCTCTCCCTTGAATAGCAATATGAAATTAAGGATGAGTTAATTTCCTATTCATGGAAGCTATTCTGCTTTGAAATTTACTCATATGCTCAGGTATGTTAGAAGGTAATGCAGTCTGTAATGTGGTCTTTAAAATGCACAGTGTGACTGGCATCGTTTAAACATAACGCTTAGTTGCAATATCACCCCAAATTATCCTAGCAGGGAGAGCTGAGGCAAACCACCAATTTTGACTCCACATGTATTCCAGATACAGGAAAAAAAATGGCTAAATTGGCCTTTTTTGTGCTCTCCTTGGTACTTCCCTTTATGAGCAGTGAAATTGTGTGGCTGGAGATTTTGGCTGTCGGAGAGGTTGCAAAGAAAAGCTGCAGGAGCCGGCACCTCCCAGAGCACGGACTGTAAAAGGATCCAGTGGTCAGTCCTCAGGCTGAAGCAGTGGGTGGAGATTACAAGGTAGGAGGTAGTTATTTTAAGCAGCAAGCTCTGAGCATCTGAACTTCAGTGGAGGACAGGGAAGGCTCATGAATAGTGGGCATTCTAGATTAATTTGGGTGTTCAAACGGCTATTACTCAAAAGGTTATCAATAGGTTCCCAAGACTTATTAAGGGGTGATTTTGCCACTTTCTTTCCATCACCAAACTATATGATCTTCAACAAATCACTTATTCTCTCTGTGCTTCAGATTCTTTCTCTGCAAAATGGAGATAATGTCTAAAGATCAGAGAGGCGATCAGAAGATCACATGAGGTCTCTTCTCACTTTAGGGTGTGTGATTTTGTGTTTTACAAAGGCTTCTATCTGTGCAGTGCACACAGGCCTATTAATTATAGTGAATCACCTTGCAACCTTTGAAACTGAGGCCACTTACCTTCTACCCGTACATCTGACAATATTCTACAATCTCAGCTAGCTCTGTTCTGATTTGGGGATAATTTAAGTAATATTTGCTCGGTAATGTCTAAGAGATAAGTACCTATCTTTCAGGGTGGTTATGAGGATTAAATAAATTAATACCACAGAGTTCTTAATCTACATCTAAATGTGCACACACTGTTCAGTAAGTAGCAGTGTGGGCAGGTGCACTAATGGTCATCATCGAAATGGCCATTGTGCTGATGGCATTTTCAACCTTTCCAATGATCCCCTCCAATCAGTACACTCATCTCCTGATGCTGTTGGGTACTACATTTTTGGCACCCAGGCTTCCACTATTTATTTAATTCTATCAACTTTGCTTCCATTTTTTTCTCTGGCTTCTTTTCTAGCACTCAAGCGTATATTTCACTCCCCAGTCCCTGAAGGAGAGCTGTGGCAGAATCCTGGTGTGTGACATGGGAGGAATCCTCACATTCCGCCCTGCTCTCCTAACCGTGCCTAATCACATGGCCTTCCCTTAGTTTGTATCTGTGAACGGGGGCTGTGCTTCTGCCTCTGCTGCCCACAATGTGACATCTCTCTCATTGACCCTCACCAAGTTGCTGCAGTCCTGGAATTACTAAAGTCAAACTTTCTGCTGACGTTTGGAAGAATTTAGAGGATCACAGCTTAGTTAGAATACCGCCTTTCACATGGATGAATAGATATTGGAAAGTCAATGTTTCAATGGTGTGAAGGCTCTGGGTTCCATCCTCCGTACTGCCAAAGAGGGGTGAGGAAAAGTGAATGGGCCTCAAGCTGCACTTTAGGATTAGGAACTAGGAACATCCAGAAAGAATAGCTACTGCTAGAGGAAACTAGATCAACGAGAAGAGTCTGCACTGAGCCCAGGACACATATCTGCCTCCATCTTTTCCAGTTGGACAAGTGAATAAAGGAATAAGGAAAGATTAGAACTGTCCTGCAGGATAAAAATCTTTCATGGAAGAAACCAGAAATGGGTGACTCCCCTGGGCTGACCCCTGCTTCCTGCTGTGAGGGGCAGCTGCAGGTCTGGGCCATATCTAGACTAAACCTGTCATAATTATGAACACTTTTACACTTTCATCAGAATACGAGTAAAAGAGCAATATAAATCCTTTATAAAACCTCTGTTTTTAATAGAGTTCTATAATAGAGTAAATGGAATACACTTTTGTGCTCATAATATAAATTTAGCGAACATAATATTTGGTGTTAATGAAAAACAGACTCTGGGGAGAAGAGCTGCAAATGCAGCATCCTTTCTTCAATAAAAGTAAAAGAACACGGATGTGCACCTGTATACAAAAGCAGGGCCTAAGGAAGATAATATTTTTCAGAATGTGCATTCAATTACCATTTGTCGTAGTCTTTTCTATTAAAATCATGTCCTTCAGAATATATGATGTAGGGTTTCATTTCTGTTGTTTCCTTGTTACTGTTTCTCTCTTCTACGCCCTCCAAGAACTTTTCCTCATTGTTTAATATAGCACTGCTGGTCACTATCAAACACTTTCAGGATTGGAATTTATGAAAATATTTTAACAAGGACTAAAAATATTTCGTTTTGAAGTGTGTCCTAAGAGTTCCACATAGACCAATAGCAAACAACAAATTAGCAGAAAAGAAGCTTAATAGAATGTCAAACTGTGAAATAATGCAAATAAATTGCATGGGTTTCATCTCAAGTAATTATGACTAAGAAAAATAGAAGAGGAAATCAGATGGGATTTGCCATTTTGCTTTCTCTTTTCAGCATCTCAGCAGCTGTGTGGCAGTGGTAATGGTGTGTATCTGAGTTTCATGCTGGAGAGATGAAGATACTCGGTCTTTGTAGCTGTGGTTTAATGCGCATTTTCAGCCATTACCGAAGCACTAGAGTTGTCCAGAGGCACACAAGACTCTTGCTGACCTGTAACACTAATAGTGAGTACATTTCACTCTTTCTTACACAGATCTAGGCATGCGCTAAGCAGTTGGTAAAGATAGCTCAATTTTTACTCTCCTCAAAATAGATGTTATTACATATTTTCACAAGATAAAATCTTAAAAACTAAGGTTTAAAGAGCTTCTCTGTCTTGTACAGAATACCAGGAACTCCGATTCTGACACTTGTCTAACATTTGTCCATCCCCAAAGTCACTGATTCTAAATTATTCTCTATGGAAAATACAGAGATACTTAGAAATAGTATATGCATGTGTGTAATACACTGGATCAGTATGTATTGTACTGGTATTTTCTTTTGCATCTTTATTTTTACTTCTACGGATACATAATAAGCCTGGAGAGAAGCTATCAATTATATTTACAAATATAAAAAAATAAGTTCTTAAGGTATGCCCTACTTTTTGTGCTCGTTCACTCTCTGATATCATGTGTCCTTAATTTTAGCCAAGGAGTATGCTCATGTCAGGAATGAAATACCCAGATGACTTGGCAGCACCAGAGCAGCCTCCTGTGCTGCTCAGACCTCTCCCTTGTCCTAGTCCCTGCTCCTCAGGCATTAGTCTTGCCCTTCCACTGGTGCTGCTATCTGTTGCTTAGTGTAAAACAAACATTTATTTATTCAAATCATCTATTAGGCAACTAGAGAAATTGCTGATAAGTAATAGCATAACATCTTCAGGGTTTCTATATTGAAAAGATGAAGTCTGTCACATCAAATACAATTTTTAAAAATGAGAAGTAAAAGAAAAACTCATTATTTCCTTTATTTCTAAACTTGAGATTATCAGTTATGTGGAATATATCAAGAGTCTTGGGAATTTAGGTTTTTGAATTGCATTTTCACTTTGTTATGTTGGTGAAATAAAAAATAAAAGACATGATAAAAACAGGACACTGTATTTTATCTTCTTTAGGGATTATTCTAGGTGCTGCCTTCTTTCCTATCTCTGTTTTCTCCATTTGGTATTCAGAAATTTGCTAATGTCTAGAGATATAATATTTCCAGAAACATAATACTTTCTTTAGTATATAAGACATTCAAACTGCCAAAAACTCAAGAAGAATATTCTTAAGCGTATCATTTGCATGACAGAATTAGCTTCTAATAATCTTACAGGTCTTAGAAAAAGGGCCTTGAATCTCTGAAACCTTGAATCTCTGTGAGTTTATATTAGTTATGAGAATAAACACCGATTTAAAGTCAAACAACAGTCAGATATTTGATTGTATCTTCTTCCTGTGAGTACCTCATTGTTTCTAAATCTATCTCTCTGAAGGGATATTGAAGTTATCCAGTGAAGGCAGAATGTTCTACCCTGTGAATGGAAGAAAAGAACAGAGACAATAATGGAGACTTATAAAAAAGGGTAGAAAAGAATTTGAGTTCAATCTAGATCTGGTAGGATTGTTTAATTATTTGTGAATTCTGATTTTAATGTCATTCTCTTTTCTTTAGCAGAGATGAAAATGTTCGAGTACTTGCTTTCAGATTACATCAGTATCTATCCCAGCAAGCTTCTCACTCATCTTGGCGCTCTTGATAACCTGGTGAGAGAGGAACTCCCAGGACTAACCAGATCCTCAGGTAAGCCTGTGCGCAGCTGTCTCCAAAGCCTGTTGTACAGGATGACAGAAGTTATAGAAACAAACACGGAATATTCATACTCCATCTTGGTTAAAGCTAGCACGTTTTTATGTAGATAAATGAGTAAATGTTGCATACTACCCATTTTATAACATTGTGAATATGTGATTAATTACATTTGAAATCTATTTCAATATTCGATTCCTTTATCAGAATTTGTCTGTTTCAAATCATTCAAGTTACTTTATGGTACCTCCATATCTACAGAAAAATCTAGTTATTCTCTCAGCTGACTTAAAACATCGAATAGTGATTCTCACACATTCATACTTGTATTATGTTAAACCTTAAAGTGATGGGACATGAGTAAGTCTTTTACTTTTATTTCTTAGTAGACACAACCAAATAAATTTATGTAACTATTTTTTACTGAATAATTTTTCTGTTTTGGTTTGACTCAGTCATTTTTTAAAAAGTAATTTGTGTGTATACACCTGCATTTGTATTATATAGATATATCTAGATACTTTGTAATTGAAAAGAAAAAAGTAGTTTTGTAGCCAGTTTTCTTCAGAGCAGTGGTGTTTCCAGTATTTGTTTACTGAACAAGAGGTTATTATCTCCATTTCTATGTGCCATCAATTTAATTTATTCAATTCTGCAGTGATCACAAGTTTGTAGTTCCAATACTTCATAATATCACACTGTTCTTATGTATCTTGCCACTAAATATATACAGAAAAAATATTATTCCCCAAATTCATTGACATGTTGATGCAGGACAGATAACAAAAGCCAAACTTTAAAAATATGAAAGTACACTGGAAGAATACAGAAGGATGAGTTGTAAATGGAAATAATAAGTTCTGTCATTGGAATGAAAATTATTTCTTTTAAAAATATGTTTTTACCTATTCAATTTTCATATAAATTTGCTTTATAAAACCAAAATTTTTATAAGGGACTAAAGGATACACAAACAATGGTATAATTTTAAAACATCAGTTATTCTACATCTTTGGAGTTCGAAAAAGAAACACTTGAACTGATTTTATACACTCTAAGCTTTACATGCTACAAAATGAAAAGAATAATTTAAAAATTTTATCACCCTAGTGTACTTATGATTCATTTTCCCAAAATGAAGTATTTGCTCTTGTTTACAATAGATAATTTAAATGTGAGTTTTAATATGAGTTTTCTCATATTGTGAGCTTCTGCCTTAGATATAAAAAGGGTAGCTAAGAAGTAAAGGTGTTTTAGTCTTTTATGAATAATATATATATATATAAATTAATAGCAAAACTGACCTTATTACCATGGTAGGAGGTACCAATATGCTCACTTAATAATTGAGTATAAAGTAACACTGATCTTTTACTAACTTAGTTTGTTTTACTTAAAAATGATATGTTTTGGCTAGATGTGGCATTGCGCCCCTGTAATCCCAGTTCTTCAAGAGCCTGAGGCAGGAAGATGGCAAGTTTAAGTTCGGCCTGGGCAATTTAGTGACTTGGGGAGAGCGTGTCTCAAAATTTAATAGGTATATATAAAGGCCTGGGGATGTATCTCAAAGCAGAGGCCCCAGATTCTATCCCCAGTGTTATCAAAAATGTACACTTAATAATTTAAAAAATGATTATTGATATGTTATTATTAAACAGTCCATACTTTATTCAGGTTTCCTTAGTTGGTGCCTGATGTTTCTTTTTTCTGTTCTGGGATCCCATCCATGACAGCATATTACATTTCATTGTCATGTCCCTCAGACCTCTCCTAGCTGAGACAGCCTCTCCCACCCTCGTGTTTTTGATGACGATGAATATTTTGAGGAGTGGGGTTAGGTTGTCTTAGGATGTCCCGTATTGGAATTCGTCTGATGTTTTGCTTATGTTAGACTCAAGTTTGGGTTTTGAGGAGAAAGATCACAATTATAAAGTTCCATTTTCATTGTATTATATTTAAGGTGCCTATTATTACCATGATTTATCATGGTTAATATGATCACCTTGCTCAGGTAGTACTTTTTATATATGTTCATTGCAAAATTATCCTTTTCATCCATTTCTCATACTATACTCTTTAGAAGAAAATCACTGTGCTTAGTTCACTCTTTAGGCCTGGGAAGTTATACTCTCCCTTCCTTAGTATGATATTTGCACATAAATTTTAAATTCTTCTGCATGGGATAGTTGTTTTTTCTCTTGTGTGCATCATATTTATGTAATCATTTATTCATACTTGCGTGAACTCAAAAACATTTATTAAACTTTGCTATATAATCCAACTGATCTAATAATGCTTTATTTATAGTGTCTTTTTTTCCAGATTTGACCATGAGATCCCTTTCAGGTAGTTACATGCCCTCTCAATATACACGCATCAGTGAGGTTTATTGTTACTTTTGAGCACTTTATGGCTTCTACACTCTCTTCTGGGATCATCTTTAATATTTGTGTCCCATTCTTATACTCATCCATTCGTCCAAGGATTTTTTAAATGGGGAAATGATAGGTTTTTTCTAAAAAAAAAAAATTATTGGTGCTAGATGTACTTGTTACTATTGAGTTTTCATCGATATTAAGATCTCTTTGCCAAATAAAGCAAGGACATATGTCTTTATACTAGCCCGTGCATATATACACATTTAAAAATATTTGTGTTCAGACTGTTTGTATCTACTTTGTGCTAAGCATGAGTTCATACTGACAACTCCAATGACATTTGATTATCACTTGCACCAAGGTTACATCCTTGCTTACTTATCTGTAAATTCTCACTCTTATGATGAGGAACTTGGTTCTCAATCTGCTGCCAGTTTACTTGAATGTTTAATTCTAGTATACATATATGGCAGTATTAAACTGCTGACACTTAGTCTCATTGGGAAACAATTTTATTAACTAGAGAATAGCACTTGCATGGTATTCCCTCTGCCTTTAGTTTCACATACCCAGCTCATTCCCAAAATTTCCTAGGTAAACCCCTTCTACTCTTACCTCCTTCAGTAAGGTTGTTTCGTATATTTGGAACACGGTTACAATTGGTCTTGTTGCTTTTTACTTAGTCTCCTAAATATTTTGGATGCATATGTTAGTTGGCTTTGTTCTATAAAGTTGTAGAGGATTTTAACAAATGGATAATATTGCGTGGTCATTATAGTAGCATGTGACATCATTATAGCATTGTACAAAATAATGTTACTATTCTACGCTATTGAACTATGGAACTCACATGCTCTTACCCCAAACTCCTGACACCACAGTTCTTTTCACTCTATAGCTTCACCTTTTCCAGAATGTCACATAATTGGTAACATAAAGGGTATATCAAATTGGCCCTTTTCACTTACCAATATTCATTTACGATTCTATTATGTCCTTATGTGGCTTCATAGCTCATTGTTCTGTTCAGCAGAAAAAAAATCTGTTCATTGTATAGATGCACCACAGCTTGTTTATCCCCTCACCAATTGGAAGACAGCTTAGTTTCTACCAGTTTCAAGCTATTGTGAATGAGGCAGCAATAAGAATAAGATGCATGTTTTGGTGTGAGCATGCATTTAGATCAGAGTATTATCCGGGAATGCAATTGGTAGATCAGCTGGTAAGATTATTCTTAGCTCTATAAGAAACTGTAAGACTCTCTTGAAAAGTTATGTATATTCTGTATTTTTACCAATTATGAAAGAAAATTTCTCCTGCTTTATATCTTCACCAGCAAATATGATTGTTATAATTTTTTTAAACTTCTCTAATGGGTGTGCAATGATATTCCATTGTTTTAATTTCCAGTCCCCTAATTATAAATCATACTGAGTTTAATTTATCATATGCTTATTTGTCAGTGGTACATCTTGGTGAGGTGCCTGTTCATATATTTACCTTTTTTTTTTTTTAAATTGAGTTACTTCCTTATTGTTGTGTGTTATGGTTTGTGTCTAGATGTCCCCCCAAAGCCTCATGTGGTAAGAGATAGCTGGATCTAGAGTGTGTGATTACTAAATTGATCCACTGATCGGTTTGGCATGGTTCTGCTGGTATCAAGGATGTGAAACTAAAATTAAGGGTGGGAGTGCTACCCGCCCTAAGAGCAGGTAGCCTAGATAAGATACAGGAAGAGGCTGATTAGCTGCTTGTTTGCATTGCTTATTTGCATACATTCCTTGCATTCCTCACTTTGCTTTGCTGCCAGTCGGTCTGCCATGCTGGTCAGCCCTGCCTCTGCCATGCCGCCCTGCCTTGGACCCAGGGGACTATAGACTGAAACCTCTGCAGACTGTGAGCTAATAAACCTTTCTTCCCCTAATTTTGGGTGTCGAGTATTCTGTCCCAACAACGAGAGAAAAGTAACTAAAACATTGTGTTATAAGAGTTCTACATTATTTTTAGGTATTAGTCCTATGTCTGATATGTGTTTTGTAAAGATGTCAGTCTGTAAATTGTCCAGCCTCATAACACTGTCTTTTTCAGAGAAAATGTTTTTTGTTTTTTAAAACACTCTTTTCATTCATGGATCATGCTTTTTTATATTTTATCTAAAAATCCTTATACTCCACAATGAGATATAATTTCATATTCACTAGATGACTATAGTAATAATATTTTTATGGAATAAAAATGACAAATGTTGTCAAGAAAATAGAGAAATTGGAGTGCTCAATATGCCCAGTGAGGAGGTGAAGTGCTGCAGCCACTGTGGAAATATCATTCCTCAAAAACTCAAAGACAGAATTACATATGACTTAAAACAATCGATAACACTCAAGTACTTGTATATGAATGTTCATTGTAGCAATAATTGTTAAAGCCATCAACAGATAACTGGTTGAGCAAAAAGTAGTGTATGCACACAATGGAATATTGCTAGTAAAGAAAAGGAATAAGGTGCTGAATTATAAATGATACAATGCGAATGATCCTTTCAAATAAAATACTAGATTTTTCTATTAGAAGTTTAATAATTTTGGTTTATTTTTATTTAGTGATTTTTTCAACCAAAAGATATTTTTATATAAAGAATAATTGCATTTTATGTATGTTTTCAGGATATATCTTTGTTATCCAATAATAACAATGACTATAAAAATTTGCAGTATAAAAAGTCAAAAAATCTCAATACAATTGAAATTTAATAAGATATATTTGTATATATTAACGTTACCGTTACTGCTAGTTATGCATTTTTATATTAAGAATAACTCTTAGTGATTATTTTTCTTTAAAAAAAGGTGATCTTATTCTGGATGTGGTGACACATGCCTGTAGTCCCAGTTACTAAGGAAGCTGAGGCAGGAGAAGTAAAAGGCCAAGACCAGCCTAGCTACTTGACAAATTTTATTTGTCTCACAATAAAAAGTAGAAAGAGTAGAGATGTCACTTTGTGCAAGGTCCTGGATTAAGTCCCGTATACTGATGAGACAGAGAGAGAGAGAGAGAGACTGAGAGACAGAATACTTTATGGTATAATGCATAAAATAAAAGTAATTTTATTAAAATATGATGTTCATCATAAATTAAAATATACAGATATAGTTCATGTGCTTACCATAACAAAAGGTGAGATCAGTTAGTATTTGTTGATTTTTAAAATCTTAAATTTTGCTTACATATTTATTGAAATTTTACTTACATATTTATTGAATCCATGTTATAAGCACACAAAGTTTAAAATCTAATAAACTCAAAAGATAATAATGTTAAAATTGTTTTATGAAAAACAGCCAAACCAATTCAAAATATGTTTTTTTCAGCTTTGTTATTTTAATTTACTCAAACCAGTACATTTTCCTTCTACTGGGGCCCAGGGAACTTATTGTTAGGCTACCTCAGCATTCTGGTGGTGGGATTAAGGAGCTATTGTGAATTAACCTTAATAATTATTTTCTTTCGTCATACCAGGTGATCATTTTTCAATTTTAAAATATTTGAACCACTTAAAATTTTAAAATTTTACTGCTTAGATACGTAACAAAGTTGATCAAAGTAAAAAAGAAATGAATGCGAATAGAAATGACTGTGAACGGGATGGAGATGTTAGTCACACACTCAAAGGCCCTTCTTCCAGGCAGTCTGGCTCGAACTGATCACTCAGCAGAATGCATCCTCTGCTTAATATTTTATGTAATATTTTGAATTTCAGAGTATTATTAGATTCGATTCAATGTGTATGAAATATTCAGAGGCCACGGAGATTAACTTTGTTAATTAAAATAGGTTTTAATAATAATGGAACAAAAAGATAGTGTTCCAAAGGATGCTCTTCCATCACGTATACAGAACAAAATATATCTAGGAGAATGAGGATAATTTTACTGTGAATAACTATATTAGCTTCAGCAAGAGAAGTAATTGCATTCCAGATATATCTGAAGTCCCTAGAAATAAAGATTTCAATATTCCTTAATGTTTTTCAGACTTATTTTCTCCATCAGGTTTTTTATTGCAGAATGTTGTATCTAGTACCTTGCCTAGATTTTACTCGCTTTTTACCATGCTGTCCTCAGCAGATCATATATTATGACCCATGAGAAACCTCCGCTTTATTTGCTTCCTTCTCAAAGCTGTCTTTCTTGTTCACTTTCTATGACTACCTTCTCATTTAAACCACTAGGTCATTCTAAAACTAGTAGACAGGTTTTCTTGCAAAGATCGGATTTGTTAATACACAAAGCAATTAGAAGCCATCCACTCGGATCTGAAGGAAACAGGATGTTTTCTTCCTGTTACTCCCTATGCTATTCCCTGCCATAGTTACACCTTTGGAAGCTTGTGATAGGGAAGTAAAATGTGATCAAGTCCACAATGTTTAAATTCTATTTTGAACAACATTTGCCTTTTCTCTAATGTATGCCTATTCTTGCTCCAGACTCTCAAAGGCACAGCTTTTGAGATCTGAGTCAATTCATATCACTCTCTGTTTCCTGATTTTAGACTGATAGAAACACAGGTAGACAACTTTTTTTTTTTTTTGTAAAGCTGAAATTGGACAAGACAGCTTACATTTCTGAGCAAATAGATTTATTTATATTGAAATTTGCCTTTAGACCGATTTATCCATCAAAGGGCATGCGCCCTTTGAGGAATAATTAATTCCAGCAGAAGGAAAAAAAAAGGCAGAGGCGGAGCAATACCTGGACACTTTCTTATGCCAATTTATAAAAACAATAAATTTATTATGCTAATGTGTTCTCTTCATATGACTGAAACATGGAGAGCAGGAAAGAGATTTCTGCCTTCAACACTACATTTTATAAATGCCAAAACTGAACTGACTTGGTTGACTCCAATGTGTTGGCTTCAATTTAGGCACCCAAACTTTCTCTCACGGAAACACTAGGATCTTCTCTTAAGCCTAAAAATACAAAAATGAAGACTAACTTCTCCATGGCAGCACTGCACGAAGGTTCAAAGAATCAAGAAAAGACCTAGACACTTAAGCAGTGGCTCTTAGTTCCCATTTAGATTGATTAACCAACACAAAGCCTGGCTTTGCTGAACAAGTGGGACTAAGAAGAACCTGTACATTATATACACAGGAAAAGTAATTTCAAGTGGGTCACTTCTGTTGTAGAATTAATCGACTGATTAAAAACAAACAAACAAACAAACAAAACTCCTGACCACATCTCACTTTTTTGACTTGTTAGCAGTAATGAATCGGGTGCGTCATGCATCTAAGAAAAGGAAGAAGTAGAGAATCTGTAACTCAGGCATCTAGCAGGTGTCAATGGATCCCGCGTTCTGCTTCTAACACAGCTGTGCGTGCTGTAGCGGGCATCTTGAATCTGCGCCCTCAACCTCAGCAATTTCATCGCGCTTGGCTCTGGACGCTGGCATGTCTGGGCATAAATTATCAGTGTTATTACAGCTATAAAAAGCCCTAGTGCTAACATCAAGCTTGCAGATGCAAGGCCTGCCAGGCCAAACACACTTCCTGGGCCACCAAACTCATACAGCTGAAGCCAGTGTGTGCTATTCGCAGTGACAATCAGTAAATCTTCCGCTCTTACATGCAGCGCCGTCACAGTGGATCCAAGACAAACATTTGCTATTTCAATTAGCCGGTGGGCAGAGCTCCAGAAATATGCTATTCTTCCCTTTAGAGACTCACATATTTAAAGCCAAAGGATTATTCATTTTAAAAGTGGTTAATTTGGAGGTTGGGGATTTAGCTCAGTGGTAGAGCACTTCCCTAGCAAGGGCAAGGTACTGAGTTTGAGTCCCAGCACCAAAATGAGAAAAAGTGGTTAATTTGTAACTAATTAAAAAATATGAGAAATTTGCTTCTAGATTATGTTCATTGCCCACAAAATTTTATTCATAAAAATAATTATTTTGAGATCAGAACTTTTGATACATTTTTTTCTAGTAGATATAGATATTTGTTGACTCATTATCCCTATTGGCAAAATTTGTAGGTTTTTTATGTTTTTGATCCTTTAAATTGACTCATATCTGTGCAGATCATTCTTTGAATAGCACCACAAAGAGTAGAAATAGCTAAAATATGATCATTAATATAAATTAATCATTTATTTGGTGATAAACAGGCTGTACTATACCAGAATAGGAGATTTTGATAAGTAGAGAAACAATAAGCCAAACACTACATTCATACTAGTGTATTTCAAGAATTTATTAATTTGGCATTAAGATGATTGAAAAAGAGTATTACTGATTTAAAGGAGTACATCCATATAAATTTAAAAATTATTAACATGGAAATATTTTATTTATTCATTTAGTAGTATGGAGATTTATTTCATTGTATTCTTCTCAAAAATGTTTCATTTAAGGCATTTTTATTCTACTCTGTCCAGGGATTATGATGGTAAACAAAATATATAGCATCAGTCCTACCTGCTGGAACTTGTTTGCAGACTCATAGTCTGTGATAATTATTAAATTAACTTTGAAATTCAGAGAATGTCACTTCTCTAAATACGACTATAGTTTAGCTGCAACACTCTAAATCATCAGGGATTTCTTTGTTACTTTTCTATGCTTTTGGCTTAAAGTAGCTCAGAACACTGCAACTTAGATGCCACTTGAAACCACATCCCTTTAAGGTGTGACGCAGACTGGGGCGTCTGATTCTGGGCTCACTCGCGTTACTGCATCACACGTCACTATTGTTGGCTTCCTCCCATTTATAGGATCCTAAGCACAAACTGTAGCTATTGCTTTATTTATTCCTTAAAAGTAAGTCACTCACTCCAGCCCTACACTCAAAAAGAGGGACCTTTTAAGGATGTGAATATCTGGTAAAGCTTAGTACCATGTGTACTTAGAAAAGTAAAAGATACTTTTAAAATAGTTTATTATTATGCTCTATAGTTAACAGTGGTAATAAACAAAGTTGGAAAATCATATTCTAGAAGTAAAATCTATCTCAAGAACTGTATTTTTATGGCCTTTGAACTAAGAAATTGTTTCCATTGTTAAAGAGTTAAAAAGAGAGAAGAGATAAAGAATGTGTAACAACTACACATGGTTGGCAAAGACTAAAAGAATTGCTATCTGGTCCTTCACTGAAAATGTTTGCTGATCCTAGCAGTGAGGAACTGTATCCAGGCAAAGGCAAGATCATTACAATTATCTAAAGTACTTAACAAAATATAAATGTGTTAATTACTTCATCCCAGGTCTACAATTTTGTCCTCATTTATGTATTTCAACAACCAACTTTGATTAATATTATTGTGGACTTTTTGCTGTTTTTAGTTTTTTCATATCAACTCACATTAGCACACTGTTGCCAAGTCATAAATGAAACCATTGTTTTTCAGAAAGCATTTGGTGCTGAATTCACAGAAAATCTCACATCTCCAGCCAAGTTACCTCCATAGCAGAATAATCACCGATGAATCATAATTAATACCGATCTCAGTGTTTCAGCATTCCTCATATACAGCTCAATATCTCTCCATGCTATCCTAACACCTGTTGCTCCCATTTGGTTGCTACTGTGTTCAAAGTCTTATTTTGTTCATTTCTTAGAATTACTGTTTACACCCTGTATCGGTATCATGGACAGCTATTCTTTACTCCAAAGGTGCTTAATCCTCCTTGTTTCAAAGATACCCCAAGTTGAGCTATTTCACCACTGTACACAAACATCAGGTCAATCAGCAAATACTAAAAATACAATGTTAAATATATCGTCCTACGCACTAGGTGGAATACAGAGAAATAAAGGACCATCACAGTGGAAATCATAGGCAAATTGGAGAGCAAACTTTTGCAAAAGTCAAATCAGCTAACCATCTAGCCAGCATGTGTAGTATTAAGTACTACAGAAATTAAAGAAGCCGGAAACTCAACCAGTAAGGCCTCTTACATTTCAAAAGTAAGTCACTGTGTGATAGGTGACCTTCCAATTTTGTTAGAACTTCCTTGCTAAAAATCCATGAAGACTGGGTTTATATTTTTGAAAGAAATGGTGGAATGGAAACTCAGTATTAGGTATTGCTTTTTTCATCCTTCATATTTTCTTAATTCCAAGGACCAGAATGACTAAGAATTTAACTGACCCAAACCTATTTTTAGGAAACATCTTTCAGTTATATTTATCGCCAAAATTAAACATATTGACCACTGCTGTGATACTATGAATATTTACATATTTTCATCATTATTAAGCAGCTATCTATCTAAAGTAATATAAACGAATGGGTGAGAATTTAAACCTATAATTGTTGAAGATGAAATGGATGAAACAATGAAAGAGTATCAGATACAATGAGATAAGTGATTGTTTAAAAATGACTTCATGCATCTGTGTTTAATTACACTTAATTTAAATCCCTGTCAATATTGGCATGGTGGCAAATGTTAAATTCCTTTGTAAACAGTAAACCAAACACTTTTCATCCTTTTAAAGATTGTTCTTTATTTTCTTTTATTTTTTAAGTAAAGTACATTTGCTTGACTTCCTAAATTAAATTTTTCCTGTGTTTGGTACATGCGCTTTTGTGAAACTGAGTATTAGAAATGATTAATGCGTTGTTGGAAATAAAACTTTCTATTCTTTCCAAAATTTGGCTAACCTCATTTCCACCTTTTTAAAACTATATATACAGAGTCTGCCATAAAAATGTATACCACTTCACGAACAAAAATAGTATGATGTTTGTTCAACAGATGGTGTTACCCTCATATGGAGAACCCTAGAGGATGTTGTATGTCACAGAAAACCCACTATACTGCCAGCTGTAAGAGAAGAAATTGATATGCATGTGCAGAAATCTCAGTGACTGAGCTTACCCAAGAAGCAATTTTCCGTACTAATAAATGTCTGGAAGCTGATGGCCACCATTTTGAGCACCTCTTGTACTGGAGAGGCCAAAGGTAATTTATGTTAATTTCCTGATGTTTCAATAAATTTAGTATTAATGTATTTATATAAGTTTTTCTTTTTCTGAAGTGAGTATACATTTCTCTCTCTATATATATATAGATAGATATAATATTTCTAATGTTATATATATACAAATGGTGATCAAAATGTGAATATGATATAATGAATATGATCTGGCATCACGAGTGTTCTAGGTCTTGCCCAAAGCCAAAATGACCATGTAGAGTCAGGTTTTAAGTTGATTCAGATTTTAAATTGATTCAGAACTCTGAGGAAGCCATAGGAGCATAAATAAAGACATTTGCAAGACAGGACTTCCAGAACTCATCCAGGAAGTGGCAAGAAAGTTGGGATAAGAATGTTCAAAATTAAGGAGAGTGCTTTGAGTGCGATTAATGGGAATGTGTCTTTTATTGCAATACATGTTTTTAAATTTAAACATTCACAGTATTTTTGATCATATTCATATATGTATGTTTGTATTCTGCCTGAATTTTTTATGTGTATAAATATTGGAAATTCTTTTCAAAAAGGTAGACTTGTTTGCGTTCTTGTTGGGTGAAAATCTAATATCATTTTATTTTGGTCAGGAAGAATTTTCCAAAAAGAACACTGAAGAACTAAAAGCATGATTAAGTATTCAGTTCTAAAAGATCCTAGACAATTTGAAAATGTCAGGACACACATTATACTGTTTATATTAAACAACCTGTCAGCCCAGCGCATTTGTGAAAAATAACACTGGGAACCTGTTTGGTATTTCCAGTGCCTTTGCATTTAACTCAAATGAACTTCCTCTTCAACTCAGAACATGTATATAAACCATACATATGGTACCCTTCAGTTACGTGATGTCCTTGTTAATGTTTAAATTAACACAAAGCTAGTAATAGTACTCTGCATTTCAAAAAATAGTAAAAAAGAAGGTAAGGTATGAAAAAAGTAATATTTAGAAAAAACACATAAAGAAGGCTCATATCAAGAGAAAATAACTTTCCTCTGACATGCCATGTCTAGCTCTTGACAGTGTAAAATACGTATTAGCTGATTTCAAAATACCTAATCACATTTATGTTTTAGTCTTGTATAGTTTAAATTACCTTGTTTCAGCTGGACCACTGACTATTATATTAGTAAATCAATCAATTGCAGTGTCTTGAGAGTTTTACTGTAATCAAGACAATGCAATAGGTAGATACTTTGAAAGGAAAGCAAAAGGTATCTGTAAGATGTAGTTCTTGCATTTTTCCAACTGTGGTCAGTGGGCAATAGCAGAGACTTGAAAGAAACTAAATATAAATCAAGACAGCTAGCCAGCACATAAAGGTGGGAGGCATTAGACCTGAGGTGATCACAAGGAATAAAGTTAAAATGCCTGGGTATGTATGATCAACAACTGAACTTCAGGACTGTTTGTCTGTCATAAGCCAGGTGGGGTCATCTACTTAATTTACAAATGGTGGCTATTCGAAGCCACCGTCCAGGTAAAAATAATACTTTGGAAAACTGGCAAAATATAATTGATACATGTTTAAGAACATAGCTGTATTTACAAGAAAGTAAGGGAAACACACAGAAACCAAAACAAAACCGGGAGAAGAAAATAAAAATCCAATGAGTATTCTGATTCTAAAATCGGAATTATAACTGTTGCTGATTCCAGGAATGGAAGAACAGAGAGCTCTAGATTTATTGTCTGCTTTATATCAAGAATCTGAAATTTTGGCCTGAGCTAAGGAGTGCTGATTGCAGTTCCTATGCAAAGAAAACTGTATTAGTCACTTTCCCATAGCTGGAATAAAATACCCAACACCAACAACTTAAAGGAAAAAAAGGGTTATTTTGCCTCACAGATTCAGAGGGTTTAGTCCATGTTTGAATCAATAATTCCAAGGCAGAAATGGCATGTAGGAAGCCATATTGGAGGAGGGCGCCTTATTTAAGGGGGCAAGGAAACAGAAGGGAGGAGCAGAGGACAAGAATATACCTTTCCAGGTCACACACCTCAGTGACCTGCCTCTAATCAGGCCCCACCACCCAATGGCACACTCAGGTAGAAACTGATCAATAGGTTAATCCACTGATGAGTACTGCATCCCTCATGATCAAATCACATTCTAAAAGCCCCACCTCTGAACACATGAGACTTTTCAAGAACATTTTAAATCTGAACCAAAACAAAAGTTAAGACCACGAGAGATGAATAGTTCAAATGGGGAAGAGGGGTGTATAAAAACAAAGATTTTTGGCTATTCTTCTTTTGCTGGGGAAATATTTTATTTTGTTATAATTTTTTACTTTGAATGGAAAAAAACAGTCTCCTCTAATAAATATATCCATAGACCAGCCCTCAAACAGGTCTTAGAATAAAATTAGACTATGTATGATATTTCAAGCTAAGATATAAAACTAAAATATTTATAAATTGTGAGTAGTCTGGGAACTCTTAGCAAAGTAAAACAGTCCCTTTCCAGAAGAGTGACTACTCAAATGAGACTAGAAATATTCCTGAGTGGAAGAATTTGGACTGCTAGAGGTATCAATATTAGAATTATAAAGTATGAAATAAAATTGGGGTGTAGCTCAGTGGTAGAGCATGGGCAAAGCCCTAGGTCTTATCCCCAGCATTACAAAAAGTATGAAATAATTTTACTTCTTTTATAATTATTTTTAAAACCTCCAAACAATTATATTTGGAAACCTAAGCAAAAGATTCCAGTAAATCTTAGAATAAAACAACCAATTTTGAAATAAAATGCTGTGCTGAATATGTAGCTCATTGCAAAGAGCATTTGCCTAGCATGCTCAAGGCCCTGGTTTCAATTCCCAGGCTGAAAAGAAGAAGAAAAGCAGAAATAACTAAAATACTACCAGCTATAAAAAATGAACATGTCACCTAACAAAACTAGTAACATGAAGCTTATTTCACAATTAATGGTAAATTTGCAATCAAGTATTTCTCTTAGAGAAAAGGCTGAAAATTAAAATAGAAAGTGGGCAACACAAAATAACGTAATAAAACTAAAAGTCAACAGAATGGAAGAATATAAAGATAAAAGTCTAAAGTAATAAGGTAGTAATGTTAATGATAATATCACTAATGATATCATTTATGAAGCTTTTACCATCTGCCAGGTGCTGACTTCACATTTATTAGCTAATTAATATAGATCACAAATTGTAAAGTACAATTAGAAATCCAGTGTAAAATTAGAAACACAAAAATAGAAGAGAGCAAGTTTTTGTTTGCTTATTAAAATTTTAGTAAACTGGATAAACTAATATTGATACTAATTAAGAAAAGTAGAAGATATGAACATATTATATTAAGGTAAAAACAGAAAGTGTAACTAAATGTTACAGACACAAAATATGCAGACACAAGAACAATTACACAGAAATGTGCAGACAAGAAAATTATTATATGTATACTCAGAATGGTATCATACCAATGAATTGGAAAACTAAATAAAATAGATTAAAACTAAATTAGATGTGGTGATTCATGCCTCTGATCCCTGCACCAGGGTACCATGAGACAGAGTGGCAAGTTCAAGGTCAGCCTGTGCACCTTAGTGAGACTCTATTTCAAAATACATAACATGTGTAAGACCCTGAGTTCAATCCCCTGTACTGCAAACAATATAGATTATTGCACAACTAATGCTCAACAAACTAACTCAAAAGATAGGTAAAAATCTAAATAAATAAGCAAGCTGTTAAAAAAACATTTTCTTGTTCTTAAAAATACAACCACCAATCATTACTCAAACCTGTGTGAGTTTATAGATATATGCCAAACTTTCTGAGGAAATACAGTTGTAAACGTATCTAAATCTTTTTAGAGAGTAACAAAAGAGAAGACACTCCTCAGTTCATTTTATGAAATTCATATAACCTTGGTATTGGAACCAAATTAGGGCAGCACAAAATTAATATCACGATATTAACACTTAGAAACATAGATGTGATCAATATAAATGTAATACAGTATTTACAACAATATATCACTCTATATTTTAGAGTCAAAATGGTGTTATGTTAAAAAGCAACAATATAATCATTAACAATTAATTTTGCTAAATGTATTAATGTAATTAACATATTAGAACATTATAATTAATAAATCATCTGCTAATCATAACAGAAACAGTAACAGCTCAAAAGACTTTCACGTTATAAACACTTAGCAAACTTTTAATAGAAAGGTACATTCTTCACAGGAATTACCTATCAAAACTAGCCTCCAACATCAAAATAAATGGTAAAATACTTGAAGCATTTTGTGTTAATAAAAGAAAGATAAACATATATATGTAACTTATTTATCAAGCTAAATATGTTTAAGAAATACAAATTATAAACATTTGAAAACATATGTTTTTAATGTATTTGGTACAGATTGCTTAGGGTTCATTATTTCATGTTTTGTAAAAATATTATGAAAGTCACACCATACTATAATTGTGTCCTCAAAATATATTTTTCTTAATGATGTATTTGCTACGTGCATCCAAATTCATAAACTATCTTATTTTAGAATATTATGTTTGTTTGACGTTGTGTGTAGTATTACTCTGTGGCATCTACATAGTAAAAAACACACTAGATCCTTCAGACTCATTGTTAGAATGAATGAGAAAGTTTAGTTAGGTGGCTAATGGTTATCAGACCCAGTAACAAGTAATACATACGTATTTATATTACAACAAAAAGTATAAGATATTATAGGATACTATTTGAACAATAATTAAATGTAAAATAATGTAATAAATGTGAATATTTTCATAAAATTTACTATGTCATTAATACAATTCTAAATAAACTGTGCAATTCACTTAGCCAAATGTAAATAGTATTCTTCATATTTTTCCAACGAGGTAACGCAGGTAACCAAGGTGATAATATTAAAACAATAATGATATAAAGTTTTTTCTTCATGAAGACATGCTAAAAGTCTGAAAAGACAAGCTGTGACTCTAGAGTAAAATTCTTATGACACATACGATTGACATTGAATATTGAGAATATATAAACTGATCATGCAAATAAATAATCCAACAAAATCTTAGACAAAATATATGAATGGACATATAACAGAAATGGAAATTTAATAAGAACAATTAAGAGATTTTGAACCTCTCTAGTAATCTTGGCAAGGAAATTAAAAACAACCCACTGAGATACAACTTTCAGCAAAACAAATTAGAGTAAATTTTAAAATGGAAAGATCAGTAAGATGGTGGTATGAGAATGTCATAAACACCTTGAAGAGTAATATGGTAACATGCAATAAAATTGAAGCTATGCAGACCACAAAACTGAATAAATTCACAAAATGTCTCATACATGAATATGTTTATTTGATTTCATTATAATTTCAGAAACTTGAAAACCATCTAATGCTCAGTAAGGGAAAGTAGACAAAATTATATATAGTTCTATATGGTAGTAGAATAATGCATATTATATACTACAATATATATGGTATACATACTGTATGTATATATACATACACGTATTTCATTGTTGTGTATAAATATATCTATTTCAATCTGGATAGATTTAGTAAACAATTAATTGAACAAAAATAATAGATTTTAAAATGACATACATTTAATTCTGTATTGAATGAACATTTTGTGCATGCTGTTTGAAATACAGGTATACATTTCTATTGAGTGTGTTCATGTAGAAGGGGAAATACTCTACCATATAGGATTGGTTTTTATATTCTTACAAAAGAATTTGACAGTTTTCCAGTTATTGTAATATACATTCTCAACATCAAGGTATACGAATTCACCTTGCTCCTTATACTTGCTAACATTTCCCATTCTCAGTCTTTGAAAAGTAGACAAACTTGCCTTCTAGAATGTGGTCATAAGTGTATATTTTCTGTTAGACATAGCATTGCTATGGTCATCTAAAGACCTACAAACTCACCACATTTTGTCCCTCTCTTTTAGACCTGTAGAAACTGAAAATGAATTAGGCATCTGAATGGAATCCTGATCTTTGTTCACTACTCATTTGTGCCATTATTCCTTTTGTAGTTTAATTCATCCCTACAAAAGACAGCCTACATAGGACCTCATCATAATCTTTATATCTAAGTAATTTTCCAGATAACCTTCTTAATTCACCATTATTTTGCCACTCTCTGTGATTTTTCACTGTACAAATCAATTACGTTATTTTTTCTCAGTAAAATTTCTCGCTCTATTGTACGTTCCCAACAAAAGATAAAACTCTCTTTAATGTATCTTATTTTGTACTTTAGTCTTTGTAATGCTTTATATGTATTCCGGGACCAGGTTTTGCATATTTGGGACTAATTTAATAAATCATTCTATAAGCCTTATTAACTGCGTTTGATCTCATGAAAATGAGTTAGCATTTAATGAGCAAATTCAGATTCTGCTGCGCAGGAACATCTGGAAACTGCTTTCTGAGGCTCTCCTCTATTGTTGGAACTATCACTTTGTCTTCATGTTTATCTATTTTTAAAGATATATTTAACAAAAAATAAATTGATATTGTTTCCCAAACTTTGCATAACATCTTGAAAACCACATGGTCGAGGCAGTGGTTGACGGTATAGCTAAGTGGTAGAGCTTTTGACCAGCATGCGTGAGGCATTC
Organism: Hystrix cristata; assembly: GCA_004026905.1. NCBI lineage: Eukaryota > Metazoa > Chordata > Mammalia > Rodentia > Hystricidae > Hystrix > Hystrix cristata. Next base: position 23,022 of record PVJO010011963.1, on the reverse strand, counting down.
CCGGGTTTTATCTCCAATGCCCAACAAAGAATTTAAAAACAAAAACTGGGCAGTCTTAAAAAATAAATACTTCCTCTCTTTAAAACGTTGTACTTTGGAAGTGACTAAACAGTCTAAATTTTAAAAAGGGAGTCATTTTCTTAAATGCTTAAGCAAAGAACACATAAGACAAAACAATTCCTTTCTCCTATATAGACAGGTCCATAAACAATTTATATATCAGATCTATTAAGAAAAAAACTGGCTATTTTAGAAAAAAATAAATACAATTCAAACCTCTGATTTCAGATTTACGGTTACATGTATTTAGACAGTCCTGGATACCTGTGGGTTCCACAGCCATGGATTCAACCAACTACAGTTCTAAAATATTTTAAAAATTGTACCTGCACTAGCATGTGTGGCCTTTTCTTCTTGTTATTATTCCATAAACAATACAATGTAATAACTAACTATACACCATTTACATTAATTATATTTGGATTTTATGTGTGGCAGCAGATTTTATAGGTTATATGCAAATACCATGTCCTTTTATAGAAAGAACTTGAACATCCACAGATTTTGGTATCCTTGGTGAGGGAGGGATCTGAAGTCAATTTTCTACAGACACAGAGAAGTGACTGTATTTACATGGCAAACAACTTTTGGGTTATGGACTGAAAACTTGTGGCCCCCTCTATTTATATGTTGAAGCCCTAATTTCCAACATGAAAGTTGAAAATAACAGTAATTAATTTTTAAAGTTTTTATATGTGATTATTTCACTTAGCATTATGTTTTCCATAACACTTTTATACAACTAGCATTAGCGAGATCACAAGAATAGGACTCTGATCTGGTAAGATTAATTTCCTTGTAGAAAAGGGAAGAGGATCCCAGACATCTCCTTCTCCAGGGACCCTCACTGAGCACCCCCTGAAGGGGGCTGCCAGCAAAACTCCTTTTTCTTTTCTTCTGCTGTGGCATCTTGTGTGCTTCATGTAGTGTATGAAACTTGGGAAGTTTTCAGAATGTATTTCTAGTTAAATAAATGAATAATGTAATATAATTTAAAAGCTAGTAGTAGTACAGAAGCTGAATGGAAAAAGAGAATTGAGAAAACTAATTAGTTCCCTATGCTGGTGGTTTGAGCACAGAAGTAACAATTTAAATAGGTACACTTTGACGAGAAGGGAAGGGAAGGAAATAAGCAGATTTTAAATAATTATACAAGATCTCTGTTTGGCTCATATATCACTCAGCAAATTAACAAAATTGGGCTACTAGTTGAGAGATATACTGATCACATTGCAATTATTTTCTTGTTCTTTATTTTACATTGGCTTTCTTCTACTAACTGCTTATTGTATTATCTCAGCTTTAGTCTGAATTTCCCCCTAAACAAGAATGTCTTTAGCTGGCAGGCCTAGAGTATGGAATTATTTTTGTTGGTAGTTTGTATATAATTTTTCAAAGAATTTACTATGGCTACAAAATTAGGTGCACATAAAGTTGAGAAATAGCTCTAGTTTAAGTCATGTTAGCATTGCCCTGCCTGAGGAAGTCCAGACCTGTAAGGCACACATTTATTTATTTTGCTTTATGTTTGTAATGCCCAGACATAGTATGTTGTTTGCAAAATAACTACAGTCACTTAAGTGGAGTAATCATTTTGGCTCTTAAGAAGTATTTTTCAAAGACGGGCAACTGGTATAAAACCTGAGTATCTGAGTTACAGGAGACTATTTTCCTAATATCTGAGAGAATCTGTGCAGGAATTTATCATTATCATTAACACTAGGCAGTGCAGTGAACACCAGAAAAGCTAGATATTATTCACTGTGAAAGCATCAGGGAACACTGTACATCACCTTGTTTCTTTTTAATAGACTTCAATGTAGGAATCAGGAGTGTGGAGGACAACAATTGCAATGAGTTCCCACATAGACAATTTTTAGCCTAGAGTACCTCTTATGAAATACAATGTTTTCTCATATCAGAAAAGAAATATGAATAGATTCATTTATACCATATTGTTTAGTGTGTTGCGAAGTATATCAGAATTTGCTTTGTTGAAAGTTAGGTTAACTATTCTGTTTGGTTGTAGAGATACAGATAAAATTCAAGTATAATTTCCTCTCTGGTGTCGACTATTATGACAGGAAAATTGTTCTTTAAATTGTCCAGTTTGCGACACATGGAAGACTAAAAATATATTTTGGAAATAAGTTACATTGGAAAAGAAAAATCTGAATTAAATAAGTTTTTTGAGCAATTTGTCACATCTTTAATTATGATAGTTGTCAAGTTATACATTTAGAAAACAGCTCAGGGAATATAGTATGTAAACTACAGTTAGCTATTGATGTGGGGATCACTATATTTTGTAATTTCTTTTTTATCCTGAATGGTTCTGGGCAAGAAGCTTCCAATACTGTATTTACTTGAATTCTCCCTCCTTCCTTTTTCTTTTGGCCAGTGGTTCTCAAAATTTCCCACATTTAAGAATCACTCAAGGAATTTAAAACAATCTCAGTGCACCAGCCACACTTCGTGCAAATTAAATCAGAATCTCTACAGTCAGGACATGAAATGTTTGTAAAGTATCCTAGATGATTCTACTATGCAGCCAAGATGGATAACCAGTGATTTTGATTCTGAATTTGTTCTTTCTCATTATGAAGTGTGTTGTAAGTGAATATTAAATGGTCGGTATAAAGCTAAAGGTCTAATTTCCACGCTCAAAGAAAGTGTCAAGAGCTCTGAACCTCTTGCCGAGAAGCCTTGGCTCTTACATCCCTCAATGGCCTCATACAAAGGCTGGCTCCTTGCTAGGAATTTTCAATCTTCTAGAAACTAAGATAGAGTAAACCCATGGTCCACCTTTCTGTAATAAATAAGAATCTATTTGTTCCTTGGGTTTCATGAACTTTTTAAAGAACTGATTTGATCTAAATGAGTCGATAAAATGATTAACAAATACTGCTGGTTTGCAGCCTAAAAATCTAATTTGAATAGCATTTAATTTAAAGCATGCAGCGATTGAAATAAATGGTTGCTATTCTCCATAGTGAAGATATCTATATGTCAAACACCAGATTGCTGAGAACTCTTTTATTTTCTGTGAATATTAATTTCTGTGCTGAGACTCTGAATGAAAATGTAAGGTACCATAGAAAGTGTGGAGAAAAAAATCATACTGTATTTTTAAAACCTTCAGTTGTGTAGCATTAGCATTTAATGTATTCCTCAGCAGAAATAACAATGTGTGCCTGGAATCAGCCATTTGGTAAGTGAATGGCAGTGTGCTTAGGCACTTCATTTTTATTAATATGCTTATTTTCATGACAGCAAGTATTTCTATTTTTCAAGTCAGGAAACCCACAATTAAAGGCTTTGGGGTTGGGGATTTAGCTCAGTGGTAGAGCACTTGCCTAGCAAGCACAAGGCTCTGAGTTCAATCTCCAGCACCACCCCACCCACAAAAAGACTTTAACTTTTTGCCTGACAGATCTAGAATACAAACTCAGTTGTAGTTGTAAAATGTTTGCTACCAATATGTTATACCAGCAATTAAGATTGCCAATTTGTGGGGGCTGGGGATTCAGATCAGTGGTTAGAGTACCTGCCTAGGAAGCATAAGGCCCTGAATTTGATTCCCCTGCACCAAAAAAACACAAACAAACAAAAAAGATCGCCAATTTCTGAAAAAGAAAGAGATAAAAGAAAAAAAATGAAGCTAATGCAAAAGAAGGAAACTTGTGAGAATCTAACATTCACTATGCTTAAACACTTCTGCATTTTTGTTTGCGTGAGCTGTTTATCAAAGATCTTAAGGATTTCCTTGGCTCGCAAGCACAATATTAGACTCAAGGAAAGCAGGGACACAGGGACAGGATACAGGGTCCCCTCCCACCTCCCCTCTCCCTCCCTCTGGCAGCTGTACTTCTGAAGCAGGTGAAAACCTCAGAGGGGCTGTTTCTCCTTAATGGGCTGTTTTGTGTAAGATGAGGTTTAATTCAGTCTAGATGGAGTGGTTTTTAGAGCAAGTAAACAGCCATCTAATTTACTGGGGTGGGCTTCAGGAGTAAAGGACTATAAGGATACAGATCGGGACTCTGTAAAATTACCCATAGATTGTCAAATTACTTGGAGGGTAATACTTATTCTCAAACTTGACAAAAAACATACACACAGCACATAAGCAGCACAGGAACATACACACATATGATAAAACTTATTTAGAATATGTAGTTGCCTATTTCGCTGAATACATACTAAATAACTAGAATGTATTCTTTTTGTTATTTTTTAATTTGTGTGTAACTCACTTATAATAAAAATTATCTAGTTTTAGTGTATGGTTCTTTGAGAGAAATCCATAAAATTATGCACCAACCATACAATATTTGAAATTTTTTGCTATTTAGCAACAAGGGTTGCTTCCTTATTTATAAATGTAAAAGCATTTAAAAAATGTTTCTGGGGCCTGGGGATATGCAATGGTAGAATACTTGCCTAACAGGTATAAATACCTGGGTTCCATCCCTAGCATTCACACACACACACACACACACACACACACACGGGTATTTTTAATTATTCAATAAAATTGCAGTAACAAATAAAAAACCATGTGATTTCAGTTGAAGAAGATAAATTTCAATGATTAAGAAAATTAGCTACTTCCGATGGAAACTGATCATAGAGAAATGTGTCAGGAACTTATTATATATGTACTATTCATCCTGCAGAGTTTTTGTGAAAAAAATCATCATAAGTGAATATAGGTTCCTTCAAATACCAAATCTCCAATAGAGAGAATATTAATATGACCAAGAATATGAGGTGTATAGCTAATAAGTTAAGAACAAGTGCTCAATAATAGAAGTTGCACAAGCATGTTTCTAACAAACTTAAAATATTTCATTTTTTATTGAAAAATGCCATGAGCCTATATTTTAATACACAACTTTGGAGAAATAATATTTGTTGTTCCCTAAGGAATATATGTAATTCACAGCATGATGGATTATTTGCCATTGCAGTATAGTGATAGGTATTCATTCTGGCCTACCAAAACTTTCCTTATGTCCTTTATCCAGCTATACAGATGTATTTTGCTTTATGGAAAAGAGTCAAACTGCTAATCACTTGAAAGCTTCTTTTCTGATATGCTTCTTCTTTAAATTTATATATTTTTGCCCCACATATAATATATGATAATTGTATATATGCTAATTATATATATGCTAATACTATGATAACACAGTTTTCATTGAAGCCAATATTACATGCCAGTTCTTTGAAACTGTACTACAAACATGATATGTAGCATTTAAGCTATGCAATTCCTGGCATGGGCTTTATGGATCAAGTATAAAACTGCAGCCATGAGGAAAATAAGATCTTCAGACATAGCACTCATATTAAAATATATTAAACCACCTTGCTTTGTACTAATATATATTCTCCCAGGAGCAGAGGATCCATTAAACTATTAATTTGATTTCTCACCATTGCTTAGTTTACCAAATGGAATTGGACATCATATTCTGATAAGAGTGTTGTGCTTTCTGACAAATAATGTAATTCAGCCTTCTTAACCTCATTATTATTGGCTTTAATTTGTCATTCAGAGGACTTTCTTTAATTACTTTCCTTCCAGGATTCTGTACCTGCTATTATTTCTTGCAATAGTTTAAAAACAGAACTAATGAACTGTGACACTCACCATCTTAAATGGCAAAGTCTGATTCTCCCCCCATTAAAATGTGATGTGATATTAGTTACTTGCTTCTAACAAATAGACTAAACACGGCATGAGTATGTTATGTAATTTCTGAGATCAGGTAAAAATAGAATATCTTCTGCATGTGTCTTTTTTTGACCTGCTTATACTGGAGGAAGACAGTCCCATGTTAGAGGGGTCCTCCTGAAGTCCTGTGGCGAGAACCCCAGATCTCCCATTCACAGCCAGGCCCCAGTCGGGCACTGTGAGTCATCTGATCATCAGATCCTCCATCTCAGTAAAGAGGCCAGATGCCTACAACCCAAGCTGCTGTTGTGTCTGCAGCTTCATAAGAAAAAAATCTGCCCAATGAAGCATCTGGTTCTTCAGTAGTCCATGGATGCTGTCAAAGGTAATAAATACTTGTTATTGCCTTATCATGCTAAAGTTTAGAATAATTTGCCCAATTGCAATAGCCATAATGTAGCTTATGGGTAGCTTATGTTACCCGGAAGTAGCATGGTTTTTTAGCCATCCCCAGTCATGTGTGTCCGAAGTGGTGGATTTAGAACTGAGCAGAGGGAAAAGACCAGGAAACTCTTCAGGAGAAAAGGCCCCATCCCTGCTGCGCCCCCGTTCTACACAATGGATGGGCCCATGTGGCTACTCCTTGTACTCTTCTTATCTTACCTGTGTATCACATTCTCAGATAGTCCCTGACCACTCTATTTAAAATTAAAGACAACTACAAGATTTCTCTTCCCTGTATTGTTTTGCCTTATGATATTAAACACTATTTAACATAATGTGTATTTTGCTTCTTTGTATAGAAGTCTCCTCTCTATAGCATATAATCACGTCTAGGGCAGGAAAGTGCCTGGTTCATTAAATGTGTTCCCGGCGGTGTTCCTAGAACTGTGCCTGGGACACAGTAGGCCTCGAAGGACTCATGCTTAGTGAATGAATGACCCTGGGTGAAAGAAACTGTGCTGTGTGCTAATAATTTCAAGGGTAAGGCAGTTCTCAGGGGCGGGTGGTCATCTGTGACAGGCATGTTTGCTCAGACCCCGTTAGCAAGAAAGAGCCTGAGAAAAGCCAGGGCATCGGGCTGTAGACAGTGTTGCATGCATACTGCTGCATGGAGACTCTGTGTTCAAGTCTAAGGGACCTAGTATCTGTAAGCTTAAATAAGAACAGAAAGGAAACAAAAATCTATCTTTTTTAGAGTTCTTATTGAGAAAAACATACGTTTATATTTTGGTACTTGTATCCTATTTTATAGCCACCTGGTCACATACTCTCTCTCTCTCCTGTGTATGTGCTTTTGTGTGAGTAAAGCCAAAAAGTTGTAAACTAACCTTCAAGTCTCACTTTCCCTCATTCAACCAATAACTGATCCCTAGAGCTTTTCTTGTATAACTGACTATTTCTTCTTTTCACCCTATTTTCTTTAATCTACATTTGTCATGTGCAAAAGAACTGCAACTTAAATATGATAATGTTCATCACTCTCCTGAGAATTTTATGCATGTTGGCTTATTGCTTTTAGGATAAAGACTAAAAGTCTTAACATTTACTCAGGAACTTGCTTTTTCTCTCCTTCTGTAATAGCACTAGAGACGTGCCTCCCCATCCTTCCAGGGCTATAATCCAAAATGTATAAGTATTTATTTAGATCTTAATCAGTAATTTCAACACCTTTATCATATTTCTTGCCTTTGTCGTATTTCTCTTGTAATTAGCTTTTCTTTGTCGTACTTTTTTCAGTGACATAGAAATATGTTATTTTAATATAACTTATTTCTTTGTTATTTATGTATGAAATAATATATAAAATATGTTATTGCACAGTATCTTAAATCATTTAGAAAGTAAGTTCGATTATAAAGAGCTAATTAATTCTAATCAATACCGTTTATCTAGCATAGCCCATTTCCAATTGCCGTGTGTGTGTGCGTGTGTGTGCATAGTCTGATTCTCCCAGAGTTCGATGGCTAATTGAGACTAAGTTTCGTACCTTCTGCTGTTCTGTCTGACCTTTTGTTAAAGTAGGGAGCCATTCAACACACTGGAGCAATAACCCGCTAAACTGAATAGAGGAGTTAGAGGAAGATTTTAGCTCAGTATACATTTCTAGAAGTTTTTTCTCTATATAGACAGTTAAGACAGTATTTTAGGCAAATATAGTAAAACCACGATAGATAGAGTGTGATTCGTGTTGTTAATATTCCTGACCATGCTTTTGATAAATTGAATGGCTATCTGTGAACATATTAATAACATACGAAGTGATTTAAGTTCTAACTGAAACTCACATCTATACATAGAATGGAAGAGGGAGATAGAGACAGTCAGACAAAGTTAGAGACAGAAAAACAGAGACAGAGGTAAATCCAGACAGAAGCAGAGAAAAAGGAGTTAAATGTCATACATTTGTTCTTTTACATTCCTAAGTTTCTGGAAATATTTCTTGCAGAAAATAGAGCATCCATTTATTTGAAGAAACTTCTAATTTCTTTTGACATGTTTCTCCACTTTGGGGAAAGAAAACTTTTTTTTTTTTTTTTTTTTTTTGTGGTGCCGGGGATCGAACTCAGGCCCTTATGCTTACAAGGCAAGCACTCTAATCACTGAGCCCCAGCCCCAGAAAACTTATTTTTTAATAAAAACACATGCCCAAATATACGTGTCTCAAAACTAGTTTCTAGTTAAAATGTGTTATCCATGCAAATTCATGAAAACTTTATGTTCTGAGGAAAGGAAACTATTTCTTTAAAATTTGAGACAATCATTCTATGTAGATAGTTACTTGCAGTATAATAGAAGGAACTATCATAACCTCAAAATTTCATCTGTTCCTTTTCTGAAACATGAGGAAAAGTATTTTAACTTTATATGCTTTTTGCCCTCAAGGTGAACACATATTTACCAGGAAATATTGAGTGTGTATAGCTATAAAGTTCAAAACTCATAAACTTCTGTAGGTGTGAGCCAAATATAAAAATATAAAGAAAATATTGGAAGCACCATATCTCACTAACATAAATGCCAATTTTTTTTTTCTTTAGACTGAACTAGTTCTGGAAAAATACCCTCTTTCAATTTAAGAAACATTTTATTGCCCTGGTAACTATGTAGTTCCATTTAGGCATAAGGGGGACACATTTTAGACAGAGATTTTGGGGCTCCTTTTTGTTGTTCTGAATTTCTCTTCATCCTTTGTTGAGAGTATATTTCTTCTGCACTGTTTTTAACATTGCCCTTTAAAAAGAGGAATATTTGAACATTAAAAGGGAACTTTGCAACTCGTCCTTTCTTTCAACCTGATCTGTTATCCCAGCTTCCACCATAAAGTATCAGTATTTTAAAAATTATTTACACACACATATATGTATGCCATATACACATAGTATTAAAATTTACCTCTCATTTCAACAATATCTAAGTTGGCAATTTCATATTTATGTGTGTATGACTATTTCTTCATTAGTGGGTTTAAAGAGTGGCTAGTTGATTCTGAGACAGTAAAACAGATTGAAACTAATAAAAATAATTTGGTATTTTTTTATTCTATAGATTTCAAAAGAAAAAGAATCTATGATCTGAATTTGCTAGCATTTTTTTTTTCTTGTCTATGATGTTTTACCATTGTACAGTTTTATTTAATTGGTTGGATGTAAGAAACAAAAATGAAAGATGTCTTGCATTTGTGGAACAAAAACAAGTGTGAAAAAATTCATCTCAGCTTCTTGTATATTCAAATCCTAGATAGGTGTAATTACCATTTAATTACCATTTGGAATAATTTTTTATTTTTTATTTTTTTTCTTTCTTCATTGGTTGTTTTTTTGAGCACTTACATAGTGGACCAATTCCTAGGGCTCCAAAAAAGTTATTTTCATCGTCTGTATTTGTTAATTCGATGTTTCCATGATTCATGCAGCTGCCTAGTCCACCAACCTTTGAAATCCAAAAATTTCTATGTATTTTAAACTCATATAATTAATGCCAGGACTGTTTGTAGATCTCTCGACTCCTTGCTCCATTCTTGTTGTAAAATAATAGTTTGCCTTAAAAAAGAAACCCTTCAATATAAATAGAAGGGATGCTGTCAGTATTGTATTTGAATGTCTGGTTTCATGCATTAAATTATAATCTTGCTCTAAATTCTAGACAAAGATCTTTATGAGATAAGAGATGCACGGTGTTAGGAAACAAACACTTTCATTTCACACATTGATTTGCCTTAAGCATTAGGACTTCCATACCAATTATCTATTGCCCCAAATCAATGGCTTAACACATCCAGTATTTTCTTAACCATTAACCCGCATGATGCTAATTTAATCTATGACCAGCTGATCAGTCTCTCCGATCACAGTGGTGCTCAGTCCCATATTGCAGCCTCACACTTATGTTGCAGGCTCACCCAGCAGCGAGATGTTGGCTGATTCAGGTTAGTCTTGGCAGGGACCCCTGTGGTGACGTGGCTATGCTGTACATTTCTTTTGTTGTTCAGCAGATCGGTCTGGGCATGTTTCCATGGTGATGGTAGAGGTTCAAGAGAGCAAAGCCCAGGGCACGAGCCAGCATACCAGTGGAGAATGCAAGCCACGTGCTTAGGCCTGTGTCCAGTGGTCAGGCAGGTCACTTGATCTCAAGGGTGGGGGCTGTGACGTTACATGGTGAAGATGCTGGGCACAAGAGGAATGAAAATTATTGTGGCAGCCAATAAGAGGCAGAGAAGAAAAGATTTTGCATAATCTTAAAGTTCCTCAAAAATGCATTATTAGACGTCTTAGCCATTGAAGTTCTCTAATAAATATATCTCCTGAATACATTTTGGTAACCTAATCAGCTTTAATACCTTTTTTAATAGTCCTGGGGATTGAACACAGGGCTTTACTGCTAAGCTACATCACCTACTATTTATTTTATTTTATTTTTTATTTTTTGAGACAGGATCTCACTAAGTTGCCCAGGTTGACTTTGAATTTTCTATCCTCCTGCCTCAGCCTCTCAGAATGTCAAGATTACAAGTTTGTGCCACCCTACCAGCCAAAAGATTTAATATTCATAATTAGAACTAATGAAATTTTATTTCTCATACCCTGGCTGGACCTTTACCACCTAAAACCAATAATTAGTTCTCACTACTAATAGCATAGAAATAACTGAGATGCAAAGGATTTAGCAGAGTATTTTTCAACAATGTATTTTTTCATGCATAATTCTCAGCTCAATTTTCAATACAGGAGTATATAAATTGACCTATTTATTTACTTCATATTGACTTGTATACTTTGTGCACATGAATAAAAGTCTCCTCTCCATCTCTCCTTTGTTAGTGACTAACCCAATCCTTTTATCAACTACGGTCCACACACTGAGCACCATGAGAGACAGCCATGCTACTTAACCTTGCAGACCTTGGCACTGGGACAGACGACCACGAAAGAATACCCAGTGACACCGTGCCAGCGTCACATAACAAAGAAGTCACACATTATAGGACAATAGTGTGATAGATTTTAGGCCAAGAAACAGGACAGCATGGACGTGTAAAAGAAATTTATTAAGGATGACAAATCCCCTGAAAATAGCAGCTATTTATCCCGTATCTTTTCTCTGCTGATATGGTATCATGGGTTACATTATGTTCACATATAGCATAATGAAATTATAAAACTGAAATGAAACTCACATTTCATGTTTATTACCAGGCTTTATTTTCTCCTTCAAATAAAATAATAAGCAGATTGAAAGCACAAAACAGATAAAAGTGGAAAGTCTTATCACATTCCTGCTCAGTTTCTTTTTATCCAATTGCTCTGCCCCAACACTCAGAGCAATGCAGCAAAACACTTAGGTATGAGTGGAATGCAATTTTAAAAATTGAATCTGTTGTGTTATAGATAAGAAATGGAAGAGTAGAGGAAAAAAAGATTAAGCGATTTAAATGATCAAAGCTATTTACTAATAGAGCTGGAAATCAAAGATAAGTCATCTAACTTCTCAATGTTGCTTATGAAGGAATGTTAAGGAGTACCTTTGTGTTTCCGTTTTTGTTTGGTTTTGGTTTTTGATCATAGCTATCATGCATCTAAAATATCTTTTTCTAAATCATAATGACTATGAAGTTGTTGGCAACTGAAGTTGCATTTAGAGTATAAATATTTGTTGTTTCAGAATTTTCTGTCGTTCTGTTTTCATGCAAGTTCTCTCTCAAATCTAAGACCATTGTTTGATTGACAAAATTCTGACTCACTCGTATCTCATTCTAAATCAACCAACATAAACTTGATTGCTGATCCAGGAAAATGAATGGAAAAAGGAAATTCCAGTCAGTTTTGCAGCACTTTTAATTTTATTGTAAAGAAGTTTTAAATTGCTTTTCCTTTAATTCTGATGTTTATAATCCTGATATTGCTAGCTGTAGACTATACTGAGTTAAAATATACCCTTTCAGAGTCTAAAAATTACCTAAAGTTGTTTGCAGTGAATAAATTATCTTTTAGAAAATAACTGTTTATCAAAAATTCCTCCTTAAAAGGAAAAAATAAGACCAGCCTTACATTAAGTACAAAAACTTTCAGACGTAGATGAAAATATTATCATCCAAGTTTGGAGGAAATAGATTACTATCCAAGGTTATACTTACAAGTTGTGAATGGAGTGAATAGGAAGTCATTCACATGTAAGGTTGCATTCATTAAGTCCTAGTGAAAAAAATCAATGACACATCCATCCAACCAAGAGGTAAAAGAAAATAAGGAATTCAGATAGGTGGAGACCATCATAAATAAGTTATTTTGAGAGGTTAAACCACTTAGACTTGGAATTGAGGTAAGCAATTTGTAGAATTGTGATTACACAATGGAGTACACATAGGCTTCCCAAAAGAGTTAAAGATATCATATTGATATAGGAGAAATATAACTCCCACCAGCTAGATGTCGGATGTGCTGAGTTCAGGTCCCCTGAAGTTGAAGAATGAATTCCAAAAGACAAAGGAGGTTAAGAGTAGGAAAGGATTACTGAGGAATAGAAATAGGAAATAGGAATGGCTGCTGAGAGACAGGAGGGGTCCCTAGTGGGTTGCTACCGAGGCCGTCTCTCCAAGAGTGTTTTGTAGGGCAAAATCATAAGGGGGTACAACATGGGTCAAACTATAATCAACCAATAAGATTACAAGTATAGATACTTAGCTAATATTGATCCAATAGGGAAAATGGGACCTGTAACAAGGGCATATGGATGACGTCATTAACTGTGGTCAATAATCTATAGTCTTACTCTTGTCTTTAGTCTTAGACTTATTAGACTTAGTTTTAGTGGGTAAGACAGGATGATCCACCCCTAGAGAGGTAGAGGTCTATTGCTGCAGGAAATCTCAAAAGGGTGGTACCAATTACAGTATAATCTCAAGCTTCCATTCATCCCTCAGGAAAGTATATAAATCTGGCCATTGTGATTTCAATTTTGAGGTCTTACCTTCTTCAGATGCACCTCCAGCCACAAATTTGATGTCTCCAACTTCACTGACTTCCTTGAGAGCCCAGTCCCTCTCTGACTGTATTACTAATTTTTATGTAATTTAGCTGCCTATAATAATATTACAGTGATACATACAACTTGACATTTACAGCAGCACAATTCATAATAGCCAAATCCTGGAAGCAACCTGTAAGCCCATGAACAGAAGAATGGATAAAGGAAATGTGGTATCTATACATAATGGACTACTACTTGGCTATATAGGAGGTTAAATTGGAGACATTTGTAGGACACCTGGAAGATATTATTTTCCATGAAACAAATCAGACACACAAGCTTAAATACCACATAGTATCTAATCTCTCAATTGAGTAAGGCAAAGTACAATTAAAGAGCAAAGAAAACAAAGAAAAAGAATTGATAGAAGGAAAAAAATAGATCTTTTGCAAATGGGAATGAAATAGGGGTTCAGGGCATGGCAAAGCTGACTGGGGAAGCAGGTGACCTGTTAACTACACGCTCCCAGAAGGCATGCACAGAACAGTTCCCAAAGCCCTGCACATGGGCTTTCAGGCCAACTCGAGCAGGTTCTCGACAGGATGGCCTAGACCTGATGTTAGCCTGAGGCGTGGGCTGGCAGTACTGCCTCTCAGAAGTCGTATGTAGATATTCTTGCCAGTTTCCTTGAGATTTGGGCAGTATAAAGGACACGTGGAGGCCAAGAAGAGCTTGCTATCATGGCTTTCTTCACAACAGCCCCCGCTGCTTTCTCCAGGGAGTTCTTTTATTGTGCTTTTTCCTCTTTTATTTGGCCCAGGCTCACTCTGAGAGCCAATTTGTCTCTCACACTTCACTTTTACTTTTTCAAATAAACTTTGCAACTGCTTTCTGTTTGTTTCATTCAATTCTTTGTACCAGATGAGAAGAACCTGAAATCTAACTCCAGGAGGAGAGGCGAGCAACCCAGAAGCAGGTAGATTGACAAGCCAGTTTTAGGAGAAGCTACCTAATAACATTTTGGCATAGCCAGGAGATTCTCATAACAGGAAGGGGTCCAGAAGAATGAGGGCTGGAGAAGAGGGGTGAGGAAGGGAAGATAAAGAGATGTAAGATGTGTCACTTACAGGGATCGAATACACAAAATGAATGTAATCATTATATGGTAAAATCAGGTACTAAAAATAACAAAAATAATGAAAGTAGGGAAAGGAGATTTAGAGAAGGAAGGAAACGTGGATAGGAAGGGTAAGGGGATTAGAAAAGAATCGAGCTATGTTCTGCACATGAGCCTACTTCCTAAAATAAATGTAAACTTCATGTACCGCAACCATGTAATAAAAAAAACAATAAAGCAGTGCTGCATTTTGTTAAAGCCCCCCCCCCAAAGAATAGATAATAGGAAACGGGGAGATAGATATTTTGCAAAAGGGAAGAGGATGAAAGGAGGGATGAGGGAGAAGAAGGGATAAGCAAAAGAAAGATACATATGCGCGTGTGCCAGGTCCCCATGAGGAAGGTAGTCATTACATACTGCAAAGTTGTACCAATAAAAATAAAATATAAAAAGATAAGAAAAATTGGAATCAGGCATATATTTTTAGAGAAACCAAACAAAAAAGGATTTTATTGGGGAAACTATACATATTTATATAGGAAAGCCAATGAAAGGGTGGGCACACGTTCCCAAGCATGTCCTGTCGATGGTCATAAATCTTCAAAAATAAAAATGACAGGAAGGCTTCATGGTAGAAAAATTAGTATTATAATGAGCAAAGTTTACTCAATATCTCCTGAATGAAGGAGGCAGAATGACTTGGTGACCTTGGCTGGCTCCTTGTTAAGTTTCTGTAGGGACTTTTAGGTAAAACAAAAGAAAAAAAAAATAAAAACCCAAAAACAAAAACCATGAAGGTAGCTTAACGGTCTTTTAAGGGGCCAGCAGATTCTTTTTCCCTTAGTTACAGGAGTTTGCTTCTGCAAGCGCCTGCCTGGCTCCGGAGCCAACATAATGGCATAGACCAGGCAGCTCCTATAAGCTTCTGCAAACTGTCTTTTAATTGTATAGTTTGCATGCAACATATAAAATAAAATGATTATCCACATTGTATGTGTTAAAGTTCCTTACATTAACTGTTTATGAGTCAAAACCAAACCTATATCCCTTAATTCTGAAATAAAACATGCATAGTTTAAATATTAACTTTAATTCTATAGGTTAATCTGAATTTACATATATTTATGATAATGATGGCAATTAACTGGAAGAGAATTATGCTCATTAGAGGACAAAATAGGATTGCTGATCACTATGCAGGCTCTAAGCCTTCCTGACTTAATGAATGCTAAAATATTAAAATCTCCCCCGGTTTACCATGGAGCCATAATTTATAAGAATAAATGCATAATAATCCTTTGGACTTCAGAGGTAATTTATGAGCAATATTCTCACAGAAGATGATGATAATTCACTTTCAATTAGCCCAGCTTGATTTAAATCATTGATTGCCCCATGTTTAATAATAATTTAGTAATAATGAAATTAATATTTTCTTCTATTTTTGGATAAAAGTATTAAAGAACTCATGGGGAATTTTAAATTTAAACCTGAAAGATTATAAATATCTTCCTTTAACTTTTCCACCTGAGATTGGTCTCTCCTTCTGGGTATTTTAACTTGATAGGAAGAATCTGATTTCCTTGAAAATGTTGAGGTAGTTATTTTGGCTTTCTGCATGAACTGTGTGCTACCTGCTCGTAGACACCTCTCAAGGTGCCAAGACCAGGTCTAGAGATGTTTAGTTCTTCAATAAGTAGTCACAACATTCACCTTCAGAGATCTAACAATATAGGTATAGAAGTAATTACTTCTTGTGATTTGCTACTTCAAAATTAAAGAAATAGTTCATGAATACTTTTTAAGTGACAGTCTATATATTAAATGTATTACAATCATTATTAATTAAGCAGGTGTTACCCTGATTCTGCTAAAAATGGGTTTATGGAATAATTTATATATTCAATAATTTTAGCAAATGAGGAAAGTTTATCAGCAGTGGCAACATCTAATGAGATTGGATTCGTTCCAGCTGCACCATCGATTTTAATATGACGCTTTCTTTCTCCCTTGGGTTGAGTACCTATTTAGATGACACAGATATAACATGCTCTGTCTGTGACAATGTGGTTACCTTGCTTCACTATGTATTTTCATCTGAGTTGAGAGGGGGGACGGCTAGCACAAACTCATATTTCATTGGAAAATCCTCTTAGTCCCTCAGGTTTGATCAGATTATCATCTCCGGATCAACTTGTGTCACAGAGTCCTTTTGTTTGGTGACTTCAGCAGCCTCAGAACTTCAGTGCTGCAGTTTTTAAAGGATGGCATTGCCTTTAGAAAAATACAAAAGTAGCAAGATAGGAAGAATACAGCACATAGGTTTTGCCATTTTTCTTTACTTGGGACCCAGCAGCAGAAGAAAGGAAAGATTGCTTCGAGAAGTTACAAAACACGTAAGTTTTATTTGTGTCATCCAATTCTTTGACCTAGAAAAATACATCTATCAAGGTGTCAGTTTCATTTATAAGAAGGGTGGGCAGGCGATGGTCAAAAAGGTCACAATTCTCATCAAGAATTGTGTCAGCCTCACATTTGGGAACTACACAAAATGCGAATACTGTCATTTTAGCTTTAACTTACTAAATTAGAACCTCCGTGACTGGGGACATGTATAAACATATTTAGATTTTGCAACTGTACTCTTGGAGTTGATGATTGTTGATGCCTTTTCTGCTTTGATGTTTCATTCTAAGGTGTTATACTTTTATTGAATTTTAATTAATGATGTAGTAATCTAAAGGCACTAACTGAAAGACAAAAATTTAAATATCTTCTTCACATTTATGTGTATATTGAGATAAAACAAGAGAGAGATGAAGAAGAAAATGGAGAGAGAGAGAGAGAGAGGAGTCAATTCTGTTCTGTGCAGGGCACTGTGCTAGGAGCTGCAGGGAGTACAGAAATAAATCTCTCAGACACTTTAATCTGTTTTGGGTGACGAATTTAACAGATAATCATGGAGAAAACAGTTAAAATTACAAATGGGACATAGACACTTCGAGGACGTTGATCTATCTCATGGTTATGAAGTTAAGGAATAATGAATTTTTTTCACAAGGAAATAGAAAGTTTTACTTCTAGGTCTAAGAAAAGTCTGACGTGAGCAAAAATAACATGTTGATTAGGAAACAAGAAAAGAAATTGCTGTTTGTATTTGTGAGGGACTTTGAATGTCTTTCTGCTTTTAATTTGATGGGCACTTGAAGGTAATTGAATATTTATTATAAGACCTGGAATTAACATTTAAAACTGTTTGAGAGTGTTAGGTGGAAATTAAAATAGACATCTCTGAGAGCTTACTGCATGCCAATGTTCGTGTTAAGTAGTATTGTTTTTCATTTAATACAGTAATTTGGGGGAGAAAGTGTTACACTCCATCAGGTCCCAACTCAGGGTCAGAAAAGTAACATGCCCAATCACAGCAGATCTAGTGGTATGTGTTATTTTCTGCTCGTTAAAAGATGGGCTAGCAAATGATCTAGACTATGTTTCTCTTTGGGGAACATTTCCATATTAAAAGTATTCATAAAATCATTATTCTCAAATCATTTTAAAATTATGACTAATTTTAAATAAATTCACCTGTTCTCTTAGCTCAATTGCTATCTTATGCTAAGTATGTATAGCTCTCCTCTTGAAATGTAAAAATGAAGGAAAAAGGGGAGGGGTTTTGTACTGCCACCTTCAAGATAGGGGTCTCTCTGACTTTCCCAGGTGAGAGGACCTTCATCTACTCACTTGCCAGTGAGTTCTTAGGTTGTTTCCCTACCTCGACTTCTACGATTATGGCTGTAACACACATGAGTGTGCAGACATCTCTTCAAGTTACTGATTTTATCTTTCTGTGAATATACACCAGAATAGCGTGTACAGAACAGAGTGTAGAGAGTTCTACTTTTAATTTTTAAGTGGAACTTCTGTTTTTCATAATTGCTCTACTAATTTATTCCCACCAACTGTATACAATAGTTCAATACAGTATAATAGTTGTAGTTCATTATATTGTATACTGAAAAATTTTAAAATAGTAGGTTTCAAATCCTCTCCCTATCAAAAAAAAAAAAAAAGGGCAACCACAGTGTGGGAAGAGATAGATGCATGAATTTTCTTGATTAGTAATCATTTCACTAATCATATATATATACATATATGTGTGTGTGTGTGTGTATGTGTATATATATATATATATATATATATATATATATATATATATATGAACATCATGTTCCTGCATTTGGAAGGCAGAGGCTCTCAAATTCAAGGCCAGCCTGGGCTACATCAGGGGAACTTGTATCAAAAAACCAAACCAACTACCATGATGAATGAATGATTAAAAAATAAAGCACACCATGTTGCACACCAACAAAGCACACCATGTTGCACACCTCAAGTACATACAATAATGAGCAAAAATTTGAACAATCTCAAATTCCCATAGTAAAGGAACCAATTATTAGAAATTTTGAGATTTTTAAAAAATTTTATTTACCAAGAACATGTACTGGTACATTGTGTACATAATGGCCACATTCATCATAATTAATTTGTACCTGTACATGACATATTTTGGTTCCCCCCTCTTCCGTATCCCCCTTCTTCCCCCTCCTTATTTACAACAGCTTTATTTCCATTTTTGCATTTTTCCCCTTTTTCCTTTCTATTCTTTTCCCCTTCTTTCTTTCCCCCTCCTCTTTATCTAATTCTCCTCCCTTTTGAATATTATCTTTCTTTTATAATATCTATTATACCCTTTTGTCCTTATTTACACTTATGGTTTCTCACATTAGAGAAGCAATTCGATATGTACTCATGTGTGTCTGATTTATTTCACTTAAGAGTATGTTCTCAAGGTGCATCCATTTACCCACAAGTGTCTCTAGTTTATCCTTTTTATGGCAGAGCAGTACACCATGGATGAAAAACTGATGTGACTGATTCCAAGAAGTTTCAACGGAAAGTCAGACAAGTAGATGCCACACCCCTTGCATTGTAGCATAGAAAATTTGGTATGTGTTTCTTGGTGGCAATTAAGGTTTTGCAGTTCTCACAATCAAACTTATTCTGGATAACATTTTATTTTTTAACTAAAAGACTAAGCATTTTAGGTATTCTACAATAAAATAATTAGAATAATTTAAATTGTTCCTAGTTCAAAAGAGTGAAATTATAGAAGATGCTCAGTTCTGTGCTCTACATCTCTATTTAAAGTTCCTTATATGAAGTTTATATTGATTTTGTAACAAAATATATAAGAACTAAATAAAACCTGTAACAGTAACTATTCAAAATGAAAGGCACTAATAAAAATTTAAAGACATCAATTCAAAGTGAACTTGTGCAGATTTTGGTTTAATAATCTGTTTAGAAATATGATAGTCAATCTTTTTCCTCTTTAGATAATTCACTCATTTCTTGTGAGTTATTAATTTTATTGTGTATGTTCACTACAAAAAGGTCACAATAGTCAATATTTATCTGTAAAAGGATAGTATCTCTGTTGGATTACTAGTGATGTAATTCAAACTCAAGGTTTTGGCCAAATAGATTTCACAGATTATATGAATTTATTTGAGTAATGCATTAAATATTAATACATATTGTAGAAATTGTTATTCCAAAGATGTAAAGCAGATACATGAGGACAAAGTTTCATATAAATTAAAAAAATCTAAACCTATTTTTTGATTGAGGTAAAAAAACCAACAAAATATGAAACAATGAAGATTTATAACACAACACCAAATGCTGAAGTGAATAAGTGAATCAATTTAGCAAATATTTTACTGAAATCACATTAAGGTTCATATTCATCAATAACTTTCAATAAATTTAAGATGAACCATAACTTGAAACAATATTTTCTAAATAATTTTAAAAGCTAAACACAAAAAGATTCTTGGTTTTTTTTTCATTCAGGCATTGGGACAAAGGTATAATAAAATTTACTTTCTCAGTATTGACACTTCAAGTGATAGCCTCTAATCCAGGACTACATTCTGTTAGTCTCTTTTTATACCTTTCTGTTAACGAATGAATCATCACCACTAAATTCAGAAATCCAGAGAACACAAGGTGTTTTTTACTCTGACTGCATGGTTTCAATTTACTGTAAGTATACTGGAATGTTTAATGTAGGGTATTTGCAAGCAAATTTAAGGCCTGAGTTTCCCATTAGTCACACAAGTCCTACTTCTATTTCTCCTTGTTGTTATTATCTATGAATTGGAGAGCAAATGATTACAGTTTATAGTGTGTACAGTAATTAGGGAAGACTTACAAAATACAAATGTATCCCTAAAATGGTAACTGCTGCGTGAGTGTTTTTAAGAATTAAAAAGAGCAACCAGAATCAAGAATGGAACCCAATTATTTCAATTTAATGTAAGAATACAAATTCTGTGGTATCAAACTATTCTATAAAAATGCAAAACATTTTAGTATTGCTCATTGTGCTTTCTCAATTCTGAAATCCCTTAATGCAGTCACTCGCCATGCATTTCAGCAAACTCGCTCTGCCATGCATTCGTCTATTATTTATCCTTTTATTGAGCATCCGCTATATGCTATATATTATCCTGAGAATTAAGTGTACAATGGGGAAGCAAATGGAAACAGCTCCAGCCCTTGTAATTAAGCGCTATTAAGAAAAAGGTAATGACACTGTTAGTTCAATGAATTAATTGCATAAATAATGGAAATTAGAAGGAATTATGAACTTAGATTAGCAGTGAGTATCTTAGTTAGGTTTTCAGAGAACCAATGCTTTTAAGAGAGCAGATTTAATAGGGGACATTTATAGATTACAGTATTCACTAAGAAGGAAAATGCAGGAGGTGCTGAATGTCCATCTAGGCACTGGAGACCCAAAAGATCCAATTGCGGGCTGGGAGCCCACAGCACTGTCCCATGTACGTCCGTGTCTGCACATGATGGCTGAACAGATCTTCCCTGGAACCAGGATACGATGCTCACAGCAGAGATGACAACCAGAGCTCCTCCGAAGCAACAGCAGCCATCCTCAATGACAGCAAGGCCCTGAGCTCCTTCCTCGATGAGGACAGCCGAGTTCCTTTTGGAAGAACCAGCCGCAGCAGAGCTTCTCCCAGGAAACAGCCTGCCAACTAGCTACGGCTCCCACTCTGCCTTATGTTGC
This sequence comes from Hystrix cristata, assembly GCA_004026905.1. Taxonomy (NCBI): domain Eukaryota; kingdom Metazoa; phylum Chordata; class Mammalia; order Rodentia; family Hystricidae; genus Hystrix; species Hystrix cristata. Next base: position 1,542 of record PVJO010011963.1, on the reverse strand, counting down.
ATCAGCAACAACCCTCAGGTGGATCTCGTACGCCCAGCATCACACCAACTCAGTCCGGCTGGGCGTTCTGGCTCAAGTTGAGCACATTAGATCCACCACAGTGAGGGACTACTGAGGAAAGATATCAAGTGAATAGTGAGATGTGAAAAAAGGGTAATAATTAACTATGGAGACACTCAACAAAGGGGGACATCATGTATAGAGTCTTATGAATAGTAAAAATCTTGAGTGCTTAGGAACTGAAAGAAGACATGATGCCTTGTCATAGTGAACAAGCAGGAAAATGATACAAGATTAGATTGGGTAGGTTGGAATGAGCAGAAGATTTCAGACCATATTTTCCTTAGTGTGATATAAAGCATCTAAAAGTATTTAAATGGGATGCTAACATGCAATTCATATTTTTAAAAGATTACTGTTATACAGAGAATCTTTTGGAGACTCTTTTGGAGGGGAGTAATAAGTGAGTGTGGTACGTTTCTAATTTAGGGAGAGAATTGCAGAGGCAGCTGTGGGAGGCAATAACATGGTCAGTGGTGCTGAAATGGAGGAGTTGACTGGATTTTGGAAGTAGACTTCAGAGAGACCTTGAGATTTTGGTAACAATCACTGTAAAGAGAAAATGACTTAAGCTTCTGAGCGACAGAATGTTGAAGACCAAAGGAGAAGATAAAGGCGGCAGGTAAGATTAAGCAGTTCAAGTAAATCAGACACACGTGTTTAAATACCGCATTGTTTCTCTGGTGTGAGAAACTGAAAGTGTAAATAAAGACTAAAATGAAAAAAAAAAGATTAAGTATTCCATTTTGGATGTGTTAAATTTGAAATTTGTGTCAGATATCCAAATGACATAATGTGTTTTTTATGTAAGGCTTGATCTGCAGAGATAATTTTGTTTAAAATCAAAAATTTTGGAAATAGTAGAAAGTATTGTATTTATTTTTAATTTTTTAACCAAGAACATGTATTGGTACAATGTACATATAATGGTTACATTCATCACATTTATTTTGTACCTGTACATGGTGTATCTTGGTTCTCCCCCCTCTTCCCCGCCCCTCCCCTCTATTCCCTTCCCTATTTAAAGCAGGTACATTCACATTTCTCCATGAATTCCCTTTCCTTTTTCTATCTCTCTTTTCCCTTCCCTCTTCTCCCCCTCATCTATCCAATGCTCCTCTCCTTGGAATATTATCTTCCTTTTAGATTATATCTATTACACCTCTTCGTCCTTTTTTTACATCCATGGTTTCTCATATCAGAGAAACAATTCGATGTGTAGTCGTAAGTGTCCGATTTATTTTACTTAATAGTATGCTCTCAAGGAACATCCATTTACATACAAATGACTCTAGTTTATCCTTTTTTGTGGCAGTGTAGTATTCCATTGTGTAGAGAAAAACACATTTTCTTTAGCCATTCATTGGTTGTTGGGCATTTAGGCTGTTTCCAAGACTTAGTTATTACAAATTGTGTTGCTATAAACATGGTTGTGCATACATCCCTGTGGTATGAGGATTCCAGTTCTTTTGGGAAGATCCC
>PVJO010011962.1:0-57519 GCA_004026905.1 Hystrix cristata | reverse complement strand
TTTTTTTCTTCTATCCTTTTTTTCTTGTCCTTCTGTTCCTTTCCCTCTCCCCCCTCCCTTGTTCCCCTTCCCATCTGAACAATTTCTTCCCTTTCCCAATATAATACATTTTAGTCCTTATTTACACTTTCAGTTTCTCACACCAGAAAAACAATGCAGTATTTAAACATGTATGTCCGATTTATTTCACTTAAAAGTATGGTCTCAAGATGCATCCATTTACCTAGAAATGTCTCAAGCTTACCATCCTTTATGGCAGAGTAGTACTCCATTGTATTAAAAAAAAACCACACATCTTCTTAATCCATTCATTGATTGATGGGCATTTGGGCTGTTTCCAAGATTTAGCTATCACAGACTGGCAAAGACAACATTCTAATTTCACTTTTTGAGGTTTCAGTTACCTGTGGTCAACTAACGTCTGAAAATATTAAATGGAAAGTTCTAGGAATTTAAAAACTTGTAAATTTTAAATAACTCTTGTTATAGCTGTTTTATTTTATTACAGTCATTATTCAGGAAACATTAGGCACACTCTTCTGTGCTTCATTTATAAATGAAGCATGATTGTGGGTCTGAATGGACAAGAAGAACAGTGTATAGAGCGTCAATACTCTGTGGTTTCAAGCATCCACTGTGGGTCTTGGAGGGAGCAGGACATAGTGAGAGGTGGAGACCAGGAGACTGACTAGGACACTCAGCCCGCTTTTGCACCAGCAAGCGTGATGCTTCTCTGGGGCTCTATTGCCCTCCCAGAAGGTCTCATGAGCATTGTCCCCAAGCCGCCTGCGGGCCTGTGATCACAGTAAGGGCAGGCAGGGCGCCCCTCAGCTTTAGCCCAGCCTTCCCTTCTCTGCTTCATCCCCCATGCTCCTGCCTGGAGTCCCGTCCCCGCAGCCTGTTGCCCTCCAACACCGAGGCAGGTGTTGCCCAAGGATGGCACCCACATGTATGTCCAACTTATTTCACTTCCCACAGTGGAGGGAAGTCACCCAGAGCTCTGGCTATGACATGTGTGTTGCTGGGATACACAGGGCAAGGTCCTGAGTTGTTCTATCTCAGCCTCTGCTGATCTGAAGGGAGACTAGTACCTCTATGGAGAGCTATTAAGAGAACCAAAAGAGTTAATAAATGTCAAAGACTCAGAAGACAGGAGGCTCTCAATAAACATCAGCTACCACTTAGACCATCATCTCTTCATCTGGAAAATGTCAGGGTTGCCAGCACAGTTTTGGTGCTGGCCAGCTTGGCGTCTATGAGCCAAAAGTTTGAGTGCCGCCCTCCCTCCTTTCATGGAGCCCATCCAGCTCTCAAACAAAAGGATGGCTCTTCACACCATCATTATGTCCCTAAGGAGCTTTTTTTTTTTTAAACATCCATTAGTTAGATACTATAAATAGATTGGTATCTTTTGTTTTTCTAGAAAAAAATTGTAGCCTTGTATTCTGGCACATTATGTTGTTCTTTTATCCTTGCTTTAAAAAAATATTTCAAACTGCTCGCCTTCTATAGAAAAATAAATAGTATGTCATTATTGCAAGGACCTTGTAAACTATTTCTTAGTTTAAAACAAATTGAATGTAATATGAGAACTACAAAGCTAATAGTACACCCCCATTTGGCCTCTTTCAAGTACTCCAAGAGAATCTTCCTTTTTCTTTTTTTTTATTTTTTGTTGTAGTCTTTGTTTTGTTGGTTCGGGTCTGTCCAGCCATACAGACCTCAAGTGTGAAACCAGAGTGTGACAAGGAGTCTGTTGTGGCTGGCTGGACTGAGAGCAGCTGTTAGGGATGGGGAAGCAGATGGAAGGGCCCATGGAAGGCCAGGGGTTATTCTGTGGGTCTCTGGGCTTGGGGTGTGTGGAAGTAGAGAAGGACAATTCATGGCAGGAATTGGAGCTGGGATGAGGAGGTTCATCCAAAGAGAAGCTGCAGTAGGAAGAGAACAGGGGCCATTTATCTTCCTGTCCTCCCCCCTCTCTCTGGCTCCGTCTCTTCCTGCTCACTGCCACTCTTTATAGTCAGAACAGGAACATGATGTGGAAGGTCTTTCATCCCTGAGAATGGAATGGAAGGAAATCGCAGTGTGCCAACAGGTGTTTCTAGGCGTTTCTAGTTTTCCTATCACAGCATACATTAGACCCAACTCTCAGTAACACCACTTGGAAGAGGAGGAAGAGAGATTGAAAGGAGACAGGGTCAGCCGGTAGTGGGCTGACTAGTGTTTGGAGGGAACACCTGAGTGGGCCTCCCCTGCCTGTCTAACCCTTGCGAGGTGTCTACTGCCATGCAGTGCATGTGCTCTACACAGAGTGTCCAGAGTGTCCTGAAGACCCCCCTCTGGCAGGACTGTTATTCTCACACCCAGGTGAATCACCTGCCCATCTTGCACAGGTGATTAGTGGGATCCCTCACATCCACCCTCCCCAGCTCTGCCTCTACTCACCCTTCTATTCTGAGTGTCTATTAGAGACCATGTACTCTCCATGTATTTTTTTTTACTACATCCCTATATTAGTCAGCTTTCCATTACTATAACAATAACTGAGATGATCAACTGACAAAGAAAAAAGGCTTATTTTGGCTCACAGTTTTGGAGGTTCCAATCCATGAATGATTGGCCCCACTGCTTTGGACCTGTGGTGAGGCAACAAATCATGACTGGAATATGTGGCAAAGCAAAACCATTCACCTCATGGCCAGGTAGCAAAAAGAGAGGAAGAAGAAGCAGTGTCCTGAAATCCCCTTTGAGACACACCCACAATGACACAAAGACCTCCCACATGATCGCACCTCCTAAATGTTCTACCACCTCCCAAACATTCTACCACTTCCCAATAGCACCACCTTGGATTTTGTCAAAGGTTTTTTTCCTGTGTCTATGGAGATGATCATGTGGTTTTGTCCTTCTGTTTGTGACAGTACATTTATTGATTTACATATGTTGAACCATCCCTGCATCCCCGGTATGAAGCCTGTTTGGTCTTGATGTATGATCTTTTTGATGATTTGTTGTATTCTCTTTGATAGCATCTTGTTGAGGATTTTTGCATCTGTGTTCATTAAAGAGATTGGCACATAGTTTTCTTTTTGGTTGGGTCCTTATCTAGTTTTGGAGTCAGGGTAATGCTAGATTCCAGGAATGACTTTGGGAGTACTCCTTCCTTTTCAGTTTTATTAAAGAGCTTGAGAGGTATTTGTGTTAGATCTTCCTTGAAGTTTTTGTAGAATTCATCAGGGTCTGAGCTTTTCTTAGTTGGTAGGTTTTTAACTACTTCTTTAATTTATTTGCCTTTTATTAGATTATTAAGCATTTTTAAATCTTCTTGGTTCAGCTTTGGCGATTCATATGTATCTTCTGAATCCCCCATTTTACTGGAGTATGGGTTTTTGAGATAGTAGCTAGTAATCTTCTGGATTTCAGCAGTGTCCATTGGAATTTCATCTTTTTCATTTCTAATTGCATTAATTTGGGTTTTCTTCTCTTTTGGTAAGATTGGGTAAGGGTTTTAAATTCTTTGAAAGAACCAATTCTTCAATTCACTGATTCTTTTATTTTTTTAGTCTCAATTTCATTGATTTCTTCTCTGATCTTTATAATTTTCTTCCCTGTACTAGCTTTGGATTTGGATTGTTCTTGTTTTTCTAGGACCTAGAGGTGCATCATTTATTTGGGCTCAGCCTGTTTGTCTGATGTGGGTATTCACAACTATAAATTTTTCTCTTATGACTGATTTCATTGTGTCACATATGTTCTGGTATGTTATACTGGAATTATTATTTGATTCTAGGAACTGTCTAATTTCTGCATTGATTTTTTTCTGTGACCCATTGATTATTCAAGAAAGTATTGTGTAATTTCCATGTGTTTGCATAATTTTTGTGGTTTCTTTTGCCATTGATTTATAGTTTCATTCTACTATGATCTAATAATATGTGTGAGTTAATTTCAATTCTTTTGCATTTACTTAAGCATGTTTTATTGGCTACTATGTAGTCTATTTTAGAGAAAGTTCCGTGTGCTTCCGAGGAGAATGTGTATTCTGTTGTTGGTTGGAACATTCTGCAGCTATTTGTTATGTCAATTTTTTCAAAGTTTGGGTTCAATTCTGATATTTATTTGTTGATTTTCTTGTCTAGTTGATCTGTTTGTGACAGTAGGGTATTGAAGTCCCTCATTATAATTGTGTTGATGTTTATCTGATCTTTTATGTACAATAATGTTCATTTTATGAAGTTGAGTGTGTTGATGTTTGGTGCATGTATGTTTATAACTGTTATCTCTTCCTATTGAATCATTACCTTAATCAATACATAGTGGTTACACTACAAAGACAGTAACCAAACTGTCTTTGCCTCCCCTGATCAGTTTTCATGTAAAGTCCATTCTGTCTGAAAATAAGATAGCTACTCCTGCTTGCTTTGGGGTTCCATTGCACAGAATATTGTTTTCCATCCACTGATTTTTTTAACGTATGAATTTCTTTTTTGGTTAAATGTGTGTTTTGTATATAGCATACCATTGGATTTTATTTCTTGACCATCTGGCCTATCTGTGTGCCAATCTTTTGATTAGAAAATTGAGACCATTCACATTGAGAGTTATTATTGATAGGTATTGACCTATTCCTGTTATTGCCTTAGTTTTCTGTTGCTGATTCCCTATATTTCCCTTCTACTTAATTGCTCACCCTGCCTGATATATTTATTCTATTAGACATTTTGCCCATGTTAGCTTCATTGTCTCTTTCTAGGATGTCTTTGAGAATTTTTTGGAGTGCTAGTTTGGTGGTCATGATTTTCTTAAGGTGCTTCTTGTCATGAATAGATCTTATTTCTTTAACAATTTTAAAAGATATTTTGTAGGATATATTAGTCTGGGTTAGAAGTTGTTTTCTTTTAGGGCTTACAAACACTTCATTCTAAGCTTTCCCAGCCTTTGAGTTGAGAACTCTTCTGTAATTCTAATGGATTTATCTTTTTGTGTGTGTGCTGGGGATCAAACTCGGGGCCTTGTGCTTCCTAGACAAGCACTCTAACCACTGAGCTAAATCCTCAGCCCCTGGATTTATCTTTATAAGTGAATTTATCTTTATAAATTGCTTTTCTCTAACAGCTTTTAAGATTCTGACCTTGTGTTAGACTTTTGGGATTTTGACTGTGTATGATACAGAATGGAGAAGTTCTTTTCTGATTGTGCCTAATTGGGGTTCTATATGCCTCACTTATCTGTGATTTCTATATTTGGAAAGTTTTCTATTACTTTGTAAACAGGCTTTTTATTCTTTTTGTGTTGGCTTTTTATATTTCACTAATTGCAATCAATCTTAGTCATCTTTGGGTCATCTGGTAGCTGTTAGATTCATTTTTCATGTTCTTTCATTGTTTTTAAGGTATCTCTGATTAATTTGTCTCTGATAGCAGCCCTATTGTCTAGTCCTAATACTCTGTCCTCCCACTGGTCACTTCTCTGCTAATACTTTCAGTAGAATTTTTAATTGCCTGAATTTCTGTTTGGTACCTTTCATGGACTCTAATTCTTGCTAAGCTGGTCATTCATGTTTTGTATCATTTAGTTTAGCTCAACTAGCTTTTTATTAGTCTCTTCTGTAAACTTGCTCATTGTTTTGTTGATTAAGTCTAATATTTATTTAGTTACTTCTTCAATTAGCTCACTGAAGTCCTTATTGATCTGCCTTTTAATCTCCTCTGTTATCCTTTTGAATAATTCAGCTGTGCAGCTTTAGATTTTCTCCCCCTCAATGCCTCACAGATCAGTTTTGGGGGAGTTGGGAGCTTTTTGAGACATTTTGTTGTCTTACCATGTTTCTATTTTTTTTTTATTTTTTGTGTGTATGTACTTTGGTTTGCAGGTTGTCTATAGTGGAAGACTTTGCTGCTACTATGGAGACGTCTTTAGTTAGTGTCTGCTTTTCTGTTACATACTCTGAATGTGGCTTACTAAAGGTCTTTACCTCTCTCCCAAGATCCAATTGCCTCAGTTTATTTTGGAGGAGATCCTGCAGTATATTTAGTCTAGCACCCAGTTCTCTGAGAATGGGCCACAGTATTGTTAATGACACAAAGGCAATCTAGATTTTGGCATACAGAGAAAATTGATTAATATTATAACTATGCCACCTTGGCATCAGCAATAAAATAAGCAACACTAATAGAGTTAAAGACAAAGTGAATATTGACATAGCCTAAGAACTAGTAATGTACCACCCTTAAACATAGAAAAGAAATCTATAATTATAGAATAAACACTAAGACAAAGCAAATATTGGCATACAGTAAATATCTACTAAATACAATAACTACACCTCCACTACCAATAGAACAGTATTCAATAGTAACATCATAGTGTTAACTATCTAAAGATTCATGAATCTTCATGGGTATATTAGTAAGGATAAAGAGGTGGTGAATCATAGAATAAAGTATAATTTGAAAAATTAACCAATGGGAGATGAGGCAGAGAAGAGAAAAGTGAGATAAAGGAACCTATTGAGGAATAAAAGGAAATTAATAGTATTTTATAAAAATAATAGAAAAGAGCAAACAAGAAAAAAAACCTAAAAAAAGAAAAAAGAAAGCAAAATAAAAGAAAAATAAGAACAAACAAGTTAAAAGGGAGAAAGAGAAAAAGAAAAAAGGAGAAAAACCCAACCCCCCCCCCAAAAAAAAAACCAATGACGGAAAAAGAAAGAAAAAAGTTGAGTTAAAAAAATTCCTCTTTTTTTTTTTAATTAGTACATGTTTGGAGCACATAATGATTACATTCATTGTGGAGAAGTGGTACATGTACATAACACATCTCAAGTCTTCCTTTTTTCCCCTACTTCCCCTTTTTTGCCAGCATCAGATTCATTTATTTATAAGTCCTTATAAAGTTAACTATCATACATTCAGATTAACAACCAGATTAATAGGCCCAAACCATATAAAACACAGAAACCAGTTATACTAAATCAAGGTACACTTTTAGATACATTGTCCATATTGGATTACAATAATTTTTTTCTCTCTTGCTTTACTATTATGCCCTTTATATTGCACTTTATCTTTATATTGAGTTTCTCATATAAAACAAACCATGCAATATTTAAGCTTGTATGTTTGATTTACTCCACTTAACACTGTGGTCTCAAGATGTATCCATTTTCCTACAAATGACTCGATTTGATTTTAGTTTAGTGCATGGTGTGAGATATGGGTCTAGGTTCAATCTTTGGCAGGTAGATAGCTAGTTTTTCCAGCACCATTTGTTAAAGAGGCTATATTTTTCCTCCAGTGAAAGGATTTAGCCCCTTTGTCAAAGACAAGGTAGCTGAGTGTACTTGAAGTTGATTCTGCGTCCTCTATTATATTCCACTGATTTGCAGTTTTTTGTTGTTGTTAATATCATGTTCTTTTTTTTTTTTTTTTAATGAGTGGCTTCTTTCAAGAATCTGCAGTCTTGGAATCCAGCAAGCCACAATTTCTCCACCCGGCTTTATTACCTGTGAGTTTGTGAGGTGCCTCCCTGTTCTAGAAGCCCCTCTGCCCATACACCTCAGACTGTGGCAACCATCCAAGCTGAGGCGTGTCCTTGTCACATTGGTAGATGGGGAAAGTAAGTAGACTACTGGTTTCTGCCAGATATAGGCAGCAGGCTGGAAGTCCAAGAAAACTGCTTGACTTAATGCCAGCACCTTCAGATCTAGTTGCCTCTGAAAAATACATTTGCCAGGCCTGGTGTCTCACTGTAGAAGATGGGGCCTGTCTCTTTCCTGCCCTTAAACTTCTTAGGGGGCTCTATGTCCTATCCATACTTTCTCTGCAGCTGCCTCCTGTGGCTCTCTCTCACCCAGTCACTGTGGGAGAGTATCACTGGAAACCCTGAAGTGGAATTGTTCTGCAGTTATTCTGTGACTCAGTCTTAAACAATTAACCATTTCCCAAAATGGCACCTGATTAAACACTCTCAGGCAACATGGTGGGTACTCCACTGGGTTTCTTCTCCGATGCTAGCCTGCCATGGAGTCACTTTAAGGGTGAAATCCCATGCTGTTTTTTTTGGTTGGGTGGAGGAGCGAGGTGCTGCAGATTGAACTCAGAGCCTTGTGCTTGCTAGATGAGCACTCTACCATTCAGTTAAATACCCAATCCCTCATGGTGTTTTTGTAGTTATAATAGCCATGGGCTTTTCTTGGGATTAGTGCTGCTGACCTGGTCTGCTATTTCTCCTTGGACCTGCCAACTTTCCAGGGCTTACCTTCTCTCCCAGGGTGTTGGTCTCATCCATAATCAAGTCCATTGGTTGGTTAGCACATCTGTTGCTCTGTGGCTGAGAAGAAACAAAATGCAGAGAGAGATTGGAGTTGGCAGGTGGCCACAGCCAAGGTGCAGAATTCATGGGTGTGGAGCTGGCTGGGGGAAACTGCTGTGGGGGTGGAAGCCTCTGAAGTCTGTAGGGATTATGGCCTCAGTCCAATGTCCGTGGAGGCAGTGGCTTCCATTTGCCCTGTCATCGTCCATCTATTTCTTAGTTGGGCCTCTTCCACATTGCTTAGTCAGATTTCTGTATCTGAAGGGCTATGACTGCTTGACCTCCCATGCGTCCTTCCTCTTCCTACTGGGTGGGTCTTACCTCCTTATCTCTCCTTTCCTGCTACAGTGAGAGTCTGCAGAAGCTTCCAGAGAGGTCACTCTGCAAGAGTTCTTCTCACGTCCCTTTTATTTCCGCTTCCTCTCCTCCCAGGTCCCTACTCTTCAATTCTTTTCCAAGGTGATTTTCATAATCTCATCAGACATTCCCCTTTCACCTTCTCATGGCAAAGGAATTCCTGGCTAAAGCCCAGACTGGAAGACAAATCCTATCCCAAAGGGATATGTGAGATGAAAGGTCCTGTCTATGGGACCTTTTGCATGCCAAGTGGGCCTTGTCGACCTTTCTGGCCAGGGGCAGACAGCCTCTGGGTACGACAACCCCATAAATGGTGTCAGCCAAGGCCTGTGCCTTCAGGAAAGCCTGAGTGTTTGGGCAGCAGCCTGGTGTCAAGGTAAGAGCATGCGTTCTGGGCTCATACAGCTCCATTCCTTTTGAACTGTGCTCCTATGAAAAGGTTCTGAATCCCTGTCTCAGCTTCCTTTCTGCATAATGGGCATAATAACAGCACCTGCTTCATAAGACAGTTGTAAGGAATCCATAAGGCAGTACATATGAAACACTTAGAATGGTTCCTAGCACAAAGTAAATGCTCAGTAAATGTGGGCTAATACTATAGGTGCTCAATTTGTTCCTTGTGACTCAAAGAAAGGACCAGAATAAGTTGAATGGAGCAATTTCAACTCCATGAAAGAGCTGCCCAAAGAACAGAATGGAAAGCCCAGGTCTCCTCTTTCTAGTGGTATTCAAACTCAAGATGGACAGTGGTTAGTGTGGGTTCCAAAGAGGCGGTCAGTCAACAGATGATGAATCACCTTGACCCCCCCCCCCCGGCTTCTTTCTCTCCAGAGACCTGAGAAACACTCGGTTATTGTCTCTCACAGGCTTTGAAACATACACAGGTGAACTCATTTCTGTAGTCTCCATTATGGGAAAACTGTCACAGGTTGAATTGTGTCCCTCCCTACTGAAAACCATATGTTAAAATCCTGGCCCCTGAACCTGACTGTTTGGAAAATTGAGTCACTGTGGTTGTAAGGAATGAAGATGAAGTTATATTGTAGCTGGGTGGGCCCTAATAACATATGCCTGGTGTCCTTATGAAGGGGAGAAATGTGGACGCCGAGGTACACACAGGGAAAACCCCATAAAGAGATGCAGGCTGGGATGAGAGCGATGCAGCTACAAGCCAAGGAGCATCAAAGATCACCAGCAAGCACGAAGCCACAAGACAGGCTCGGAGCATGTTCCCCCTCCAGCCCTCAGGAACACCAGCCCCACAGACACTGTAGTCTTGGACTTCCACCCACCTGAACTGAGACCGAAGTCTCTGTTGTTCGGCCTCCTGGGGCGCCTGTACTTCAGCAGCCCCGCAGCCTGAACAGCCAGCTCTAAGCCCCTTTGCTCACCACAGTGGGACAGCTGCTGTTTCTCTCTTCCTCTGTGGGCGGACAGCCCACTTTGCTGCCTTGTCGCTTGTAGGAAGACAGAAGTCCGGCAGCTGGGAGGTTGCTCGTGGGAGACAAAGCCAATTCAGAATGTTCAGATGCAAAGCAGCCGCCTTCTCAGAGGCCCCTCCCGCTGGTGAGCACTCCTGGGCCTGGGAGGCTCTGCCTTTGTTGTGGTTTAAATGCCTGCCAAGCAAGAGTGCCGCGTTTCCTCAGCCCTGCTCAGATAAAAGCATCAAGGGCCACAGGGACAAGTAGAGAAACAGAGGATGAGGCATCGGGCAGGCTGGAGAGCTGCACAGCCTCCTGATCCACAGCCTCCTACTAACCAGCTTTTAGAACAGGGCCTCTGTTCATCCAGACAGTGGTTGAGTTCAAGCTACTAGGGCCTCATGTTCTTGGCTGGCTGCACACCAAGAGCACAGCATGTAGGCTGGAAGACCAGAACCTCCAGACTGAAAAGTCCTGGTGTTGAGGCAGCTCTCAGGGAGAACTCAAAGCTAGAGAAGCTGGAGCCAGAGAGTAGCCTTTGCTGTCAGAGCCTCAGAAACACCACGGTCATGACTCCTTTTGCCTCTGCCTTAAGCACTCTGACAAACACCTTCTGTACACTCTGTCTTTTCATTCTCCACTCGCCCTGGCATGTGGGTCCCTCTGTCATTCCACTGTACACATGAAGAAAATGAGCACACGCCCATGGCCACACAACTAGCAGGTGGTGGAGCCAGGCTCTCTCTGGTAATCACCCTGCTGCACGGCTCCCCCCGAAGCTGGGTTCCTGTGGGCTGTCTCCAACAGACAGTGAGATGGGCCCAAGGAATGAAGGAGAGGGGCCTGGAAAGTCATGAGTGGCAAAGTCAAAGGCAGAAGCCTGCTGGCTTGGCAGAATGCAAAGTCATACCTTGCAGAGCTGACTGGGGCCTGGAGGTGTATACAGTTCCATTTTTCTCTCTAAGAGGCTGAGGTCTAGTGAGGTGAGGTGACTGGCCCCAAATCCCAGAGCAAATTAGTGGCAGAACCAGGCCAAGAGCACGTCCTGGTTTCCAACCCAGCGATCTTTGTTAAATACCATGCTCCATATTAATAAAAGGGAGTAATTTTCTTCCACAGCTTGAGAGATTCATCAAGGATGCCGAGAAACCCCTTCTTATCACTCCGGCTGTGATGTATCTGGTTGGGTGTACCATGGTACAACTTCCTAGGAGTTGGAAAAGTGGGACAGACATTTGTAAGATTCATTATATGGTTGTTGAGAGTTGGTTCAAATGCCTGTGTTCTGATAAAGGTCTCACCTTCCCAGTGTGCGCCGGTTCTTCCGAGGTCTGGCTAACCTTGCAGGAACAGTTTTGCTGTCAACAAGGATTTACTTTGATATGCACTCTGGCGGCATCCCGGGTCCTAGCCAGACCCGGGGTGAATGCCTGAGGTAAAGTCATGCATGCTCATTTCTTGAAGGGGAGCATTCCTTTGTCAGAGCAGAGATAACTACGGGTGCAACACCCAGGTGCACTCTCTCTCGCTCTCTCTCTCTTTCTTCTCTTCTCTCTCACTCTTGCTCTCTCTTTCACTCTCTCTCTTCTTCTCTCCCTCTCTCACGCCTGCCAAGGTTGCTGATGATTTCTTTCGCTCATGTAGCTGATGTTTTTCGCTCACGTAGCTAATGATACTTTTCTGTGTGTGCCGGTGGGGGCTGCTGGTCCCCCTTTTTGTTCCGCCCCCCACAGTGGCTGCTGATTTCTACTTTCGCGCCCTTGAGTCTTCTGGAAGTCTCTGTGCCTGGATGAGGGCTGCTGCTGGAGGCGCCTCCACGACTGCTGTTTTCTTCTCGCATCCCATATGGTGTCGCTTCTCTAGCAAAAATTAAGATCTCAGCTTGAACTACTCCTGTGCTGCGGATTGCCAGTGACAGAAACGATGGACTGGTGGTATGATTTTCCTAGAGTTTTTTCCTTTCCTCTTACTTTCTTTATTGTTATTTTAAAAAATTTAATTAGTATTTGTGAGGGGTATCTTGTCTCCTTCCCCGTGAATCGAGCCCTAAAACAGTGAGTCCATGCACGGCGACAGCAAGCATTTACCCCCTTGCTGTTACAACATTGTGACTTCCAAACGGCACCAAGGGTAACCAAGTCTAGGCTGAAACTCCCAAGTTTCAGGTGTGGACTTAAGTGAACTAACTTTTTGCTGAAAGCCCATCAGTTTTCCTCTGCTTGTTGTGCCAGTTGATAAATGTCAACTGAAAACAGTAGAACCATTTTAGCACAGTGTTCAGAGATGCTGGGCGAGGACACCAACTATTGATGGTTCTTAAGACATGTCTAAAACATTCTTCCATCCAGTCAACCTTTTATCTAGCCACCCTTCCACCTACCCAATCTGTTGTCTATCATCTGTTTATCTACCTTTCTATTTATTCACTGGGTCCTCACTCTGTACAAATTACTCTGATGGACCCTCAGATTTATAAGAGGACAGGACAGAGCTACCATCCTTAGAAAGGCACCGATTCGAGTCATGAAATCAGAGTAGAAACCTGTAACCACAACTCCCTGCAGTCACTGAGGTAAATCACCAAAGTCTTGGGGAACATGGAGAGGGCTCCTTGGAGGGAATGACATTTCACTGAATCTTGAATAGGAGTTTTTAAAGCAGAAGAGATGGGAGAAGGAAGGTATTCCATGAATAGGACGAAGATGAGTAAAAGCATGGTGTAGGCTGGGCAGGTACCCACGATGATCCTTGCACTCATGTGGAGTTTGAATCACATTTGTAATGTGCGGGTACAATGCTTGCTGCAAAGAATTCACTAACAGCCCTGTAAGATAAAAATGCCATGCCAGGAAGGTAATGTGGCTCACAAGATTAAGTCATTTGATCAGAGTCACAGCATAAGACCAAATACCTTACATCTTCTGAGGCCTCACTGTGTGCCTGGCCATCACACGCATTTCTTGAGGCATCTTCTCTACTTTCCAGATGAGAAGATGAAACTTAGAGAGCTCAGTGAGTCAGCAGGCGTGGAGACCTGGACTTGGTCTTCCCAGCCTCAGCCTGGGTTAGATAGGGGCCATTTTTCTTGGCTGGGAAAAGATGAGCTCCAATGATGGAATTGGTATTAGTCCAAATACTGAGGCTCAGTACTGAGTTTTAACTTCGTCTTTTACCAAATGCTTCCGTGCATTGCTCTCAAACAGGCAGACTGTCTGGCCTGAGGAGGTACTGTGAGCAATGGAACCGAGCAGGGCAAAACCCCAGGCCCAGAAATGAGCCTACTCTGGCAGCTGCCTACAGCCGTGTGCTCCCCAGCCTTCTCCTTTTCCTTCCTACTCCATATGGATTTTATAAACCAGATAGAATCAGAACTTAACAAAATAGACTCTCTGAGGCCTCTTGTCGCAGGCCAGGGCAGCCTAGTGCTGTTTTTCCAGATGTTTTCCAGGTCTGTGTCTCAGAGAGGCCAGGGGTAAGAAATGGGGGCAAGTAAGCAGGTGCCAGCGGCTAAAGGAGGTCTTTTTACTGGAATGTCATCAGGGGTGGGAGAGCTTTGTCAGCCAAGCAAGCACCGCAGCACGGGGCCATGCTTTCTTATCTCTGTTTTATGACCACCACCACCCCACACCCCTCCTTCCTGTGCCCCCAGGAAAGCACATAGTATCCTGATTGCTCTCTTCCTGGCAAAGACTTTAATGAAGCACCGATCAAATGTTAGGTCAACTGCATTCATCCTGCTCAAACACAGGCAAACAATGTTCACATCATCTAATGGGAACACACACCCTGTGGTTGGGCGGGGGTGGGCCAACTCCTTGTGCTGGGAAAGGGACAAAGCTGCTCTGTGTGCACCCAGAGAGGCCCTCCAGCAGGTGGCTGTTGTAGTGCTGGTGCCTGGAGCAGGTCGTGGGCTCGTTCCTATTCCATTTAGTGAGGTTTGGACCATGAACAGGGTTGTACATCAATATCAAACTGTGATGCCTCCAGGGTTTTAAGACCAAAAAAATCATATTTTATTGTTTAAACTTTGGAGCAGAGGGGGGAATCAAAAGAACTATTGAACTGGCTAGTTAAGCAAGTTTGCTGTGTCGTATCAGATGGTACCACGACTGCAGAGAAGAGAAATCTTGTGACGTGCAATGGTAAGAACAGTTAATAAGAGGCCAAAGTGGATCTGAATGATAGGCTGCCTGGCCTGTGAGTTCATGAGATTAATGGCTGCACTGTGAGAGCTGAACAACCTTAGGTCAACAGGCACAGCTAGGACAGGGCAGTGACCTTATCAAGAGCTCCAGAGGGTGGAGACTGGATCCTCCCATCCCAGCTTTGGAACTCAAGGGACCGCAGGGGAAAGCCCTCAAGGGGAGATGAACAGGGGCTGCTCTGGTCTGAAAGTGGAAGCCACCCTATAGACTGTGTTTCTCAAAGGGCCCCCTGCAGCAGAATGGCTCTGGGGGATGTTAAAATGCAGATCTAGGGGCTCAGAAGAGGTGAGTCTGAGAGCTTGTGTCCTAAACTCTCTATCTCACACCTCCCACATACTCCTACAAGGGTACCGAGGCCCACTAAAGCTGAGAGGCACCAAGCCAATCGCCTGCCATATATTCACTGACTCCTCCCAGGCGCCAGGAGGTCTTCAGCACGAGATGTGGACAAGCAGGTGACGCTTAGTAACATACAGATCTTTCCACGTAGATGACTGGGCTCTCTGGAGTGTGTTTTAGTCCGGGTTCTCAAGAAAAACACACCCAATAGGAGATACGTACACACATGGCAGGGAGCTTCTACAAGGAGTGATTTTAAAAATACACTGAATACTGCTGCAGAATATCATCCAACAGAAAGGCAGGCTCATAAAAACATCTCAGTGTGTCCTCATCCACCTTATTCATCCACTCTCTCACTGTGTAACTTCTGACTCTTCCCCAAAGTCAAAATGATTGTGAAAGGTAAACATCCTGAATAAATTCAGGGCATCAGGGCAGCCGCGACAGCACAAAAAACCAGACTCATCGAAGAGGACCCCAGAACCACTTCAGAAAGTGGCAAGAATGATGGGATACAAGTGTTCAAAGTGAGGGGGGATCTTTTGAAAAGGATTAATGGCAATATGCCTTTTATTTTAATAGATTTTTAAATTTTAAACATTCACCATAGTTTTTATCATCCCTCATATATATTATCTATCTATCTATCTATCTATCTATCTATCTATCTATCTATCTATCTTTCTATCTATTTGTCACCTATCCGAAGAGATTTGCTATAAAGAGTTTGGGCACTATCAAGTCAAAATCTTCCAGCAGACTGGAAAAGCAGGCAAGAATCAGATGCTACAGTTTTGAGACAGAATTACTTCTCTGGGAATTCTCAATCTTTGCTCCTAAGCATTCAAAGGATTGGCTGCCCCCACCCATTATGGGGGATAATTTCCTTCACTTAGTCTACTGATTATAGGTGTTCACTGAAACTACAAAACATCCTGACAGCCACACTTGAATGGCTGATTAAATAACTGGGTACTATAGCCTGGTCAACTGGACACAAGAAACTAACAATCACAAGATGTTTCTTCATTGGTTGACCTGCTTCCCCAAGGTCAGATTGTAGGGAAAGAGAACATATGTTGAAAAACATACAATATAGCAGCTCTAAAGTTAATGGCAAAAGCTGGTTTATGAGAAAAAACAAAAACCACAAAACCCACATCTGCTGGCAGGTAGAATCTTTTTGAAGGTACCCAAGGCAGAGGGTCACTCAGTAATAAGAATCCTCGGTTCCTCAAGCAATGGCCTTTCATGATCCAGAGTGGTTTTCTGTCTCATCCTGCTTCCTGGCTCTGGTCTTATAATGAGTACTTTAATTAAGATGAATGTTTATAAGTACCAAAGGAAGGAAAAGTTGAGCCTTAATTACTCTGGCTCCAGTCAAACAATTTTCTAGGTATGTTTTCTTTCTTTCTGAGAATTTTAAAAGAGACAAGCAGGAGGCAGAAGGAGAAATATAGGTTAAGGGAAAAGTAACATGGTGGGGCTTCCCCACCCGGCATCCACGCGCTCCCGGGAGTCCCCATGCTACACAGTGTGTGGGGGATTCCGTGCACAGAATCCATATTTTCAAAGAGTCATTGATTTGCCAAAAGGATTAAAAATCTTCTTGCAGAGTTTAGGAAGGCAATACTATGTCATTTAGAAGGAAATGAGGTGGCTGTTTGGCCAAGAACCACTGGGGTATATTTTATAGATGAACAGTTTTTCTTTATGCTCGTGAGTAGCGGATGAACGCTGATTAGCCTAGGGGCTGAAAAGCCATTCCTGAGGGCAGACGGGCTTCTCTGTCTGAACCAGCACAGGCCACTGCAGCCACTCAGCCTGGGTTTCCTCTGGGACTTGAGAGCTGTGTGACCAGCCCAAGTTACCCGCCCGCTGGGTATCAGTTTTCCCATCTGTAAAATGAGAACAATGGTAGTGGAGTTTAGCTGGTAGGGCGTGGAGTCTATGTGAGTTAACATCCACAAAGTTCCTAAAGAAGTATTTGGCTAAGTGTTGGTGACACAGTCCAAGACCGCCAAAGGGACAAACAACAAACAAACTCCTGAGCTTGTGTTACTCATCAAAAGTATGGTTTATGTTTTCTTCTCGGGTGCTCATGGATTTAAAAAGTTTTTACTAACACCTTTAACTCTTCATTTGGGCTTACACACAGGTTACAATGAGTAACTAAAAATAGAACAAAGATTCACTTTCATTTTGTATCCTTTAAAACTGTGACTACAAGTTTTTTTTTTATTAATTTTATTGGTACATTTTAGATATACATAATGATCACATTCATTATAGGGAATTTGTACCCGTACACAATATATTTTGCTGCTTCTTTTTTCCCCAGTCCTCTCCCCTCCCTTCAAACCTTCTTCCCTCCTTGTTCACAAAAGCTTTGTTTCCATTTTTTCCCTCTATTCTTTTTTCTTTTCCCGTCCTTCCTTGCCCCCTCCCTTGTTCTCCTTCCCATTTGTATATGTTCTTCCTATTTCCCACTATCTGTTATACATTTTGGTCCTTATTTACCCTCTCAGTTTCTCATGGGTACGTTTAATCATGTAAGAAAGATCAAGAAAAGTCACCAGAACAAAGTTCATGAGCCCCAAATTTACCTAGCCAATCTCATCCCCCTTCAAGACGGAGGACACCAAGATAAGAGGAGCTAAAGTAATTTTCAAGATTTGCAGGGACATCTGATTGCCAAGTTTACATCGTCCAGTTCCAGATCCCCTCCCTGGAGGCAGGCTTAGCAGTCTCCGTCATTGTCCCAAGCCAGCGATCACCTGGATTCCAGGAAAAGCAGAGCCTCAGATGACCGAGACGGCTCCAAGCAGACACACTCATTTCATGGCAGCAAAATCAACCCTGAAGCCATGAGATTCCTCCACAGCTACAAAACCAGAACTGAGGGAATGACTGTCCGGATCGCGGCCCTCCGTGGAACTCTGTTAAATGGGTCTCCATTCTTTTGTGAGTGAACCAGTCCAATTCTCTTCATCAGAATGCTCCCAGTCTCGCTACTACTCAAGCAGGAGCCCTTTTCCTTATCTTCTCTTACTTTCCAATTAAAACTTTTGCCTGCAAATTCACAGTCATTTTAGTTTTAATTTCCATTGTCACCAAAGCAAGGACCTACACTACCTGATGACATTAGGTTTGATCAGGTTCTGGGATGCATGGAATCAGCCCAGGAATCTGCACTTTAATAACTCTCTCAGAGATTCCCTTTGCAGTATCACTTAAGCAGACTTGGGCAACACCTGACTAAACCGAGCTGCCGGCTCTCAGCATGAGTTCTTGACTTGTAAATCACCAATCAGTGGGAGAGAGTCAGACTCACAGACCGGGCCTCCCTGCTGGACCTCTTTGAAGGGAAAATATGATCTATCCTGGCAACATGATGGGCAACAAGCGGATGGACACAGAGCACAGTGAGAGGCCATTCCCAGCCTGCCAAGGCCACCACCCTCCCACCTGCCCCTGGAACACCTGCCCCAGGTGCTTTCCCATTCTCTGCTCCCCTACTCTTCCTCCCGCCCTGCTTCTCTCCCTTTGGCCTTTCACTGAACGTCTCCCCTTCCTGCTGTAATTATAGAGACTCGCTGTGCGTTCAGATTCCAAATGGCCCCAGAAGCTTGATCCACTCTGAGATCTGGTTTATGGCAGCCCAGAAGAGGTGACAATCCCAGGCACCACAGTCTGCCAGAGCTGGGCCCCACCAAAGGGATGATCCACAGAAAATCAGCCCCAGACAGCAGGGTCCAGGAAGCTGCACCTCTGTCCCCGGGCTGGTCAGAGAGTAGCCTCGTAGCTGTGGAAGTTGAAAGGATAACAATCGCACGCTCTGCAACCAAGGCTGACCCCAGCTGAAAAGACAGAGGTCGGACAAAGAGGAGAAGATGGAGAAGTGCATAAACCAGAGAAACAGGGCCTCTGTCCACCTGGAGGGGCTTCACATTCATGCCCTCAGCTTAGCATTGCTTGTGAACATGGGGCTGCCCACTGGGTAGACATCAAGTGGCTCCAATTGCTAGCAGGAGCAGCATAGAGAGGCCAGGACCCTGGGAGGACACAGCCAGGGACAACCGGAGCAGGAGCAAATCACAAATTCCAGCAATAACAACTCTCACTTTAAAAATTCAGGGCGCACTTAATAGGTACCAGGTCTCCTGCGGTGCGCTCTGCAACCACTTCATGCACAGAGCTCCCACAGCAGAGGCAGGATAGCTCCAACAGTTAGGGCTGCAGAGCCAAAAAGCCAGTTGAAACCCCAGCTCCACCACTTCCTGGCTGTGTGATACTGACTTAATTTCTCTGATCCTTGGTTACCTATCTGTAAGATGCACAAGAAAGACTTCCTGCCTCAGTCAGCTTCTGTGAAGGGAAGTGGATGATCTACGTGAAGACCAAGCATTGCTCCTGGTGCCTGGGAGACTGGCAGCTGCTGGCATAAGCACTCTTCTTGGGGTCGTGCCTCCTTTTCAGCTGGTTTCCAGGGCGCGCTCACCTGGCCCTTTTGAGGGAGGGAGAAGAGGAGAAAAGTGGGCAGATGGAAAATCTTTGAACCAATGAGACTGCGGTCCACCACAAACAAAAGGCTTTGGAAAATGCCTTACATCTGTTTCCCTCTGTGCACACTTCAGAGAAATCAAGAATAGACTAAAAGCCACCTTCCATGCATCCTTGGAAATATGGACAGCGAATATGGACAACCAAAACTTTCCTTTGTTGTTCTTGCAGCAAAACTGTCTGCAGTAAACAAGGGTCTTTCCTTGGTAGGAAAAAAGAAAGCACCCCTTCAAAAATGTCAGTAATAATTATATCGAGTCTATAGGAGTACTAGGAGAAATAAAGCGAAGGCCCTTAAGTCTTCTTATAATTCTAGTGTGCAAAGCTTTGCAAAGGTGACCTTCTCCCCCTGGCTTGCCATCTACACACATCAATGGCCATGCACAGTAAATAACCATCACACCCAATTATATATGTGAGGTGGCTGTGCCCCTCTGGTCTAAGGGCGAAAACGTCCTAAGTTTGCCAACGTAACTGCATGAGGAAGAGGAGGCATTCGGTGTTGGGCAGATACTGGTGGGAGTAAGCAAGCGGCAAGAGGACTGAATGGAGAGAAAAGAAACCTGCAAGGCATCTGCTACGGCTTGAATGTACCCTCCACAGTTCATATTGAAATTTAATTCTCGTTATGACAGTATCAAGAAATGATTAATGAGGACATTAGTCCTGGCTCTCTGCTGCTCCTCTTCTAGCCTCTTGTGAATGGATTAGTCATCCAGACAGTGGGCTTCTGATAACAATTCTCTGTGCCTCATGTGTGCACTTCCTGGCTGTGTGACACACCCCACCACCTTCTGACACAGCCCGAAGACCCTCACCAGTTGCCTGTGCCCTGATACTGGATTTCCCAACCTCTAGAACTATGAGGAATAAATCTCTTCTCTTTATAAATTGCCCAACCCATAGTGTTCTGTTATGGCTGCAGCAAATGGACTAAGAGCCACTAGACAGGACAGGAAAAGCCAGGGCAGGATGCATGGGAACAGGTGCCCTGCAGGACAGGACAAAGTGGGAGAAGACGCTCTGTCAATGTGCAGCAACCCATCAGGATGAAGCACTGTGAAGATGGCAGGGAAACTGAGGCAGGAAGATGTGGCAGGGAGAGCAGCTTGCATCAAAGTTGATACCCAGGCTGCCATTTCCTGGGAGTTAAGCAGGTTCCTGCCTAGTCTGGTAATGTGATTCAAAACCGAGGCAGGAAGAAATTTATAATTTTTTCCTGTTTATATACATGAAAAAGGAATGAATCTAATTATACGATATTTATAAGACCATCTATTTACAAAGGGTCTGCGCTCCTTTCCCCAATGGCCGGGTACATCACAGGCTCTAAGGAAATATCAACTCAGTAAATGGTCATAGTTTTCACGGCAGGTTCAAGGTCACATTCCCAAGCAAAGTTCCCGAGGGCCCCCCTCTGGCCGGGGTAATAGTAAAACATCAGTGCCAGTCAGCTTTCTGTTACTATAACAAAGAAAATCAACTTTTAAAGAGAAAACATTTATTTTGTCTGACAGTTCTAGAGGTTTCAGCTCATGATCTCTTGGGCTCATTCCTTTGAGTCTCTGGTGGCAATAGCACAAAGCATGGGGCTGAGTAAAACCACTTGCATCATGGCCAGGAAGTGAAAAAAGAGAAAACAGGGGGTCCTGCAGTCCCAGCTGAGGACATGCCTCCAATGACCTAGAGACCTTCTGCTAGGCCCCACCTCATAAACTTTCCACCATCACGCTGAGGATGGAGCCTCTAGCACATGGGCTGTTGGTTGACACTCAAGAGCCAAACCATAGCAAAGTCTGTTGGCCACATGTGCCTTTTGACTGTGAGCCCCCTGAGGGAAGGGAGGGGCTGTGCGTGTCCTGCCTGAAGTCTCAGCTTGACCACACTGTAAACACGTCAATGAATAACACAGTTGAGCAGCAACCAGCAAGCAGATCTCAGAGCCCCCCAGTTTGGGGGCCAAGTGTCTGGTCACCAGGATACAGACAATAAGAAGTGTGTCTCAAAATTCCTCTGTCATGAGCACCTGTTTACACGCAAACAAGGTGTGATAAAATATATATTATATATAGTAAAGGACACATTGCCATTAAACTCCCTCAAAATATTCTCTCCTTCACTTCAAACACACTTATCCCATTTTTCTTACCACTTTCTGAAGCAGTTCTGGAGTCCTCTTTCATGGGTGTCTTTAATAGCCTTCTTGTGGCTGCCTTGATATCCCGAATCAGTTCAAATTGTTTCCCTTTCATGCTCATTTTGACTTTGGGGAAGAGCCAGACATTGCGTGGTGCCAATCTGGTGAATAAGGGGGATGAGGACACATTGAAATGGTTTTATGAGCCTGCCTTGCCTTTGGAGGGCACGCGGCAGCAGCATCACCTTATTTTTTATCACACTTTGTGAAGACCCTCACAAATGAGGACTTCCAGAACTGCTTCAGAAAGTGGGAAAAATATGAGAAAAATGTGTTTGGACCAAGGGGGAATATTCTGAGGGGGATGAATGATAAGTGTCTTTAACTGAAATAAATTTTTTAAAAAGTTTAAACATTCATGGTATAGTTCGGTCATTCTTGTCACAGGAGAGCGAGTGGAGGACTCTTCACCTAGATGGGCGAGGGGGATTTTCCTTACGGAATCCTGGAGCACGTGTGAATGGGGAAAAAAACACCTGCTTCCCACGCCTCGGTTGATAATGCAACTTAAGCCTCAGTTGTGCCAGAAGCCTCACAGTTGGAGCCAGAAACAGCCCTGGCCAGCAGCTTGGTTCTTGGCTAAGGATCATGGTTCTGGGGTTGGGGGTGTGCACAGAGGTTTTCAGTGCGTCATTAAGGATCACATGTGGCCATCACATCACTGGGGACAAAAGTCTCTGTGGCACTGAGTGTGGGGCTGTGGAAACTCTCTTCTTCCCCTCCTCCTTCCTGTCTCTCTCCCATCCCCCTCTTTCATCCAATACTACAGAGTGAAAGTCATGTACGTTAAGAGTTTGGAGAGGATTATTCAATAGGGCCAGATTTGGGTGGTTAGCTTGGGGGGTGCTGGGGGGAATACAGTCAGATCCCTCACTTCGACCTAGACCGAAATTAATTCCAGATGGCTTAAAGAATTAAATGCTAAACATGAATCCATTAAAGAAGAAACTTCAAAGGTGTTATGGGTTAGGGGTGATCCTGGAGACAAACCTCCCAAACATGAAAGCAAGGAGAGGGTTCATGGAGCAAGAGCTTGCTGAGACTGAACACAGAAACATGCAGAAAGACACCCTGAGCAAAGTCAAAAGGAAAATTCTAGAATGATTGTATCACGTACAAAAGGTGCCGCCCCAATAGTTTAAATTCATTAATATTCAATGAATTGTTACAAAGCAATAAGAAAATGGGAAAATTTGCAAAATGAACAGAGAATATGAATATATATTTCACAAAAGAAATAGAAATGGAAAGATGCACATGCAAAAATAGTAAAAATAGCTGGAAATTAAAAATTGTTTAAACAAACAATAAAGTATCGTTCTACCTATTAAGGTTGTGTTTTGGCTAATGCAACTTTCCTGAGGATGTGATTACAATCACGATGGCTCACTCTCATAAATTAGTGCAGCCTTTCTGGAAATGCATACAAATGTGTATAAAAGATATGAGATGTGGGCTGGCGATTTAGCTCAGTGGTTAGAGTGTTTGCCTTGCAAGCACAAGGCCCTGGGTTCGATCCCCAGCACTAAAAAAAAAAAAAAAAAAATATGAGATAAGCTCCTATTTTTTAAACAGTAACTCCCACATTTGGAATCTATTCTAAGGAAATAATAAAAGATATAAAGACATGAAGAAAGTCTTACATTTATAGATATTCACTATGGTAATTAATTTTGACTGTCAACTTGGTTGACCTGAGAGATTCCTGGGAGACAAGTAAAGCACTCTTTTGGGTGTGTCTGGGTGGGTCATGGGGATGTGAGTGTGTCTGGTCCCTGAACCCTTCCTTTTGGGTTCTTCCACTTTCCCTCTGCTTCCTGGCTGCCAGGAGTTGAACAGCAATTCTCTGCCACACCTCTTTGCCACAGCTCTCTGAAGTTTCTGCCTTGGAGGCAGCCAACCATAGACTGAAACCTCTGAAACTGTGAGCCAAAATAAATTCTTCTCCTTTTAAGTTTTGTTTGTCAGGTATTTAGTCACAGCAATGGAAAGCTGACTAATATATTCACTGATTCATTCACACCAGGAAATCAGGAAATGCTCACATGTCCCTCAGCTGGAGATTCACTTGAAAAATGCTCATCTTTGTGTTGGGTTATCAACTAATCAATGATGTTCATAACTAAGGGTGAGGAAAATATGCTACACTATAGGCAAATATGATCCTAGTTTTGGAGTATACATCTCTTCTTCCTTTTGCTTTCCTTTTCTTCCCTTCCTCTCTTTGTCTTTCTCTGTTTCTGTCTGCTCTGTCTGTCTGTGTCACAATGACTACAAGGAAAATAACCAAAATATTAATACAAGTTATCTTTTAAGGGTGAGTATATTAATACTTTTTTGTACATTTTACAAATATGCAATAAATTCTTTGGGGGGGGAAGCTATCATTTTGTACAATACACACTGAGCAGGAGCCCCATCTCTTAACAGTGAGTGAATATCTGCCAGTTGGAGAAGTAACAGTTTAGCACAGCAAACAGCAAACTGTGGTCAGTGGGACAAATCAGCCCACCTGTTTCTGAAGAGCATCGAGATGAGAATGGCTTTCACATTTTTGCATAGTTATATTAGTGCCTACATAATATCCTCAGTTTTGCCTGTTGGACCATAAAACCTAAAATATTTACTAGCAACTTCTTCCTTGATTTCTCCAAGTTGGTTTTGGTTGTTTGGAGTCTGAACACTTGTGTGCCTCAGCAACTACTCTTACAGTTTTCAAAAATCAGTATCTTCTTTGAAAACCAAAGTGTATGGTATTACCTACAGTTAGGCACAACAGGTGAGCGGCAAACCAGCCATTCGTATACCAGTGGGGATGGTGATCCATTTTAATTCCCTTCTTGCAAGTAATTTAAAGTTTCATATCGATAGCCTTCACTAAGGCATACTAATTTACCTTGTAATTCTACTTTTCAGAACGTATTCCAAGGAAATAATTAAATATGCGCATGATAACTTACCTACAAAGATGCTCACTGAAGCATTCAATGTGGAATTGAAAAGTTGGAAGTAGCCATGATGTCCAGCAATAAAGAGCAAGTTGAACGAACTGTGGAACGTCCATTAGACGAAATAATATGCAGCCACAAGACACACATTGATAGACATGGAAAGATGTTCATGATAGAGTGTCGACTAAAACAAAACAATGGCAACAATCATTAATATGAGCCCGTTTTTAAAGATTATCAGCAGAAGCAGAAAACCTCTTAGAAGAATATAAACAAATTTCTTTTTTTTTTTACTTCTCTGGACTCTAGGATTTTTACATGATGGACATGAATTATTTATGCTCCTACTCCTTTTCTGTCCCTACCACCTGCAAAGTGGACCAAAAAAGATGATGAAATCCAGTCTGTCTGCTGCCTCTTACATCTTACAGAACTGCACAAATATTCTTTGGAATTAGTCTTCATCCAGATGGAAGTCAGAGTTCTAATTTGTTCTTCCCTTTCTTGCCCACAGCAATCAACTGATCTACTCTATTGACTAATCCTTTCCAAACATTTCACATGCATGATTTTCACTTATTTTGTGTATTTTATGCATCCAGAACGCACTATGTTTCTGTTACTTATTGCTGCAAAACACTACACCTAAAATGTAGTGGCCTAAAACAGCCATGATTTTATTATTTGCCCAAGAAAACTGCAATTTGGATAAGGTTCATGGGGGCAACCTGACTGGTCCACGTGGCCTCACCTAGACGGAATGGCCCAACTTGAGTCACATGTGTGGGCCTGTGCCCTCACTGTTGCAGGGTGGGGGACAGCTCTTTGGTTTTTCTCTTTATATGGTTAGCTTGGGCTTCCTGCAAGCATAATATAGCGATTGGACATCTAACATCACAGCTGGCTTGCCCAGAGCACAAAAGCAAAGCCGGTAGGCCTCCTAAAGACAAAGATCCAGAACTGACATTACTTCTGCTCCACTGTGTTCATTAGATGGGCAACAGGGTGCTCAAATTCACCATGAGAACTGGGGAGGCGTGGTTGATGGGAGGCCACCAAAAGGATTTTCTCCCACACTCAGCACTTACAGGAGTCTTGTAGCAAAGTCTCTGGAAATGTAGACTGATTGGCAACCAAAATGTCAATCACAGAAATGTACATTCCCTATATTGTATTTCTTAAATTCAGCAATTCTTACAAAAGGGTGGTTCATAAGGCACACCTCTCATTTAACACAGTGCACAGCTGGATCTGTCCAAACATCTTTTTTTTTTTTTTTTTAATTTTAAACCAAGAACATGTATTGGTACATTTTACATATAATGGTTACATTTATCACATTTATTTTGTACCTGTACATGATGCATGTCCAAACATCTTTAAATGACTACTTTTATAACTGCCACTCAGTAAGACAGTTGTCATTAAAATATCAAGATCTAACTTTTCATCCCCTTAAAAGGCAGCTGAGAGCATCAATAATTTGAGCTCGAATATTGCTCAGACTTCTTTGATGAGACCCAAGTCAGGCTAAATATTTTGGCTACCGTTCAAAACACTTTTCCAGCCAGGTGAGTGTCTATCACAGGTCCACCAGAAGGACCAACGGATATTCAGCGGAAGTCACTCGGGCCATGGCAGGCAGCTGGGGTGCTACCTGGCAAGGAAAGGGGAGTGTGGAAACCTGGGAGGGCATCGAAATCCCTCAACCTCCCCACTCCCCCGAGCACCTACCTGCACCACCAGCCTTAGGACCAAAATCTTGTTCTTTAGTTTCCTCTGCTCTCTTCTCTATTTTTGACCTCTTTCCCTGTTTGGTGATAATTGCCAAAATAACATAAAACTTAATCTGTCCTTGTCCAAGACTATACCAGCAGCACACACTAAAGGTTCCCCAGGTCTGTGTAACCTTTCCGCAATTCTTACCATACTTTTTGTCTTTCTTCACACTCAAATGCCCAGGCTGGGCTCAAATTTGCAGTCCTCTTGCCTCGGCCTCCCAGAGTGCTAGGATTAGAGGTGTGCACCACCATACCCAACTACGGGAAGATTCTTGAGTGTGTTCTTTCCCTAAGGAGGAGGCCAGCACTTTCACAGTCTCCCTGAAGAGTGCTGACAGCCTACAAGATAACTCATCATCCTTGGCCATCTCCCCCTACTGTGTTGGCATAATTTACCCTCCACAGGCAGATGACTTGTGAATCTCCATCTCCAGCCCAGACCGCTTCAGGCCTCGATATGAGCCCAAACTCCTGGTCTCACAATTACCACAAACTCACTATGCCCAAAACCTAAGTCATTAAACTCTGGCTGCTTTTTCTCTCTCACCAAAGTTCCCGTGCTGGAAAATTATTTCCTTTCCTCACTCCATATCCAATGCTGATTAATTAATAGAAACAACTAATTTTATTCCTTTACATCATTCCTGAGCCTCTTTCTGCCATCTTCACCCCTGTTGCCTTGGTTTAAATCAGGGTTTGTCTGACAAACTTTTTCTATAAAGGGCCAAATAATAAGTATTTTAGGCATTGCAAACCATCTGGTCTGCACCACAACTACTCATCTCTACCGTCGTAGCTCGAGGCCTAGAGAACTTGTAAATAAATGTGACTGTGTTCTAACAGAACTATTTATGGACATTAAAATTTGAATTTTATGTAATTTTTACATGTCACAGCTTATTCTTTTTTTGATCTTTTTTTCAACTGTTACAGAATGCAAAACACGTTCTCAGCTTGTAGTCCATACAAACACAGATGACAGCAAGATTTGGAGTTGAGGCTGTAGCTGGGCAACTCTTAGCTTAGTCATCATGTCTTTTGCCCGAAACAATCTTCCTTCCTCCCATATCTCCCTCTCAGGTCATCTGCCACAGCACTGCCACGTGACCCTCCGAAAAAAGAAGCTGCAGCCACCTCTTCCAATTTAAAACCCTCCGACGGTGTCTACTACCCTGAGAGTGAGGTTTCTCATCCTCAGCAGTAGTGCTGTTTGGGGCTGGAAGATTCTTTGTGGCAAGGAGGACTGTCTTGTGCATCTAGAGTTCAGCAGCATCCCTGGCCTGTACCCTGAATATCCTGGGTAGTGCCCGTCCAAGATGCAGGGCTGCAGAATTGCCCCTGGTTGAGAACCACCACCGCAGCTGTACAGTCCACGCGCCCTGCACGGCACACAGGCTCTTCCTGCTT
The DNA here is from genome assembly GCA_004026905.1 of Hystrix cristata. Taxonomy (NCBI): domain Eukaryota; kingdom Metazoa; phylum Chordata; class Mammalia; order Rodentia; family Hystricidae; genus Hystrix; species Hystrix cristata. Next base: position 29,982 of record PVJO010011962.1, on the reverse strand, counting down.
CCACTCTGCCCCGCCTGCCACGTGTGCCCCTTACCTTCGTGTGCAGGCCACGCTAAGCTGCCTCAGTGTCCTAGCCCAGCAGGCTCTCCTCGCCTTCATCTCCTTGATCTTGGGTCCCCACCAGGAACTCCCTCCCCTCCCGTCCTCTGGGTAGAAACCCACATAGCTTTCAATCCTCAGTGCACCACTTTCTGCTTCCCTGTCTAGCAGAGGGAGAATCGAGCCCCATCCCAGCCCTCACCATTGTGTCCTCATGGTCACCCCTACATACTTCTCCAAAGCACCTAAAAGTATCTTTGACTCCTTCTTTCTGTGTCTGTCTCCCATGTTGGACTGTGAGTCGCTCAAGAGCTCAGGCTGTGCCCTGATACACAAATAAATGGTAACCCGAAGCTCAGAAAGTCAGCGTTTGTAATGGGGAAGCCCAAGATCAAGAATGTCACGGAGGATCCAGGGCCAGCAGGTAAATCTCCTGACCCTGGCCCTTCCATCTTCACTTTGCCAGGCTCGGCCCAGGCTTTGGCTGTTTAATTTGGTGTCACAACGCCATCATTTGCAGGGAGCAAGACAAGTTGGGGAAGATGCTTTTGGACATGTGCTGTCATATTCTGTGTGTGCTGATGTCCTATTAAGGCTCTGGGATTTGCCAGCTGGGCAGTGGGAGGAGAGCCTGGATTTCAGCGTGACAACAGGCCCCTGCACAAATCCGTGCCAGGGTGACCTGCGGGTTAAAGACAGAAGCTGTCCCAGAGGTTGGCTGCACCAAGGCCAGGAGAGAGGCTACAAACACGAGGTGCACCCAAATCCCAGCGAGCTGGACACTCACAAACCACAGAGGATTTGCTGGCCGCCTTAAGAAGAGAAGAATGACTGTAATTAACCCACGCTAGAGTATAATATTATGACACTTGATTTTTGCAGCAGGGCTCTGAGCACCTTCCAGCCACCAGCAGCCACATGGCTGTGGCAGCCATGTGCCACCTGAGGTTTAAGTAGCTCAGAGGGAGTTTTAGCAAAGCCCTCACAAGACTGAGACATCAAGCATCTGGTTTTTATTTCAGGCATGGGGGTCACTGAGAGGATTACAAAAACAAAGACAAGAAGTGGAAAAGCAAGCTGGACCCTTGAAGGCTCTACAGGGAAGCTGCGCCTAAGGCAGAGGGCGTCTGGCAATCTTATTCCACCCGACACCCCTGGCTTTGACAGGAGGCAGAGGGAGTGAGCATCCAACCATCTGGACCTCATTCTGGAAACTTCCTCTGTTCTTTTCTTTGGTTTTCATCAAATGAATCTGGATCCTTTGCCTCTTCCTGCATTTCTCCCTGCAAAAAAACCTGTCGTGGGCTTGTCCCCGGCCCCCTCTCAGAGCAGCCAGGAGGAGGAATTCCGGACTGCTAGACCTTGATGCTTGGCAGCTGGAAGACAGACTGCGGTCTCCTCCCCAGACACACATTTCACAGAGGAGAAGCACTGGAATAACCTACCCAGGAGGTCACCAGACTGATGTGACTGAGCAGGCGATAAGGCCCTGCCCTGTCCCGGAAGTCCAGCCCTAGAGGATCCACTCCTCACAGAGAGGTTTCTCCCCACACTGCAGTACTACGCAGGCTTTGAGAGAACACGGGGCCTCTTGAAAGGCCGAGGGGAGCAACTTCAAGATACACTGCTGAGGGACAAAGAGCCAAGAGCAGTGCACTGACCTTGTGGGGAAATGTCTCTGTCTCTATCGGCTTCCCATCACTATGTAAACACCTGAGACAGTCAGCGTGGAGGGAGGAAAGGTTTGCTTCCACTTCCGGCTGGAAGTACCGGTGCGCGACTGATTGGTCCCATTGCTTTGGGGCCTGAGGGAGACGGCTCATCAGGACAGGAGCACGCAAGAGCAAAACCACTCACCCGGCAGACAGGAAGTAACGAGAGGAAGAAGGTGAGATCAGCGTCCAACAGCCCCTTTCAGGGTGTGACATAACAACCGCCCAGTAGACCCCACCTCCTAGAAATCCCACCACCTCCAGATACCGCTACCCTGGGGACCAGGTTTTTAACACTTGGGCCTGCGGACAGTGTTCAAGACCAAATCATAGCAGTGAATACTGGGACAAATGGGTATTTGCTTCAGCGTTATGGATTGAACCATAACCCCTTGAGATGTACGTCCAAGTTCTAATCCCCAATACCTGTCAATGTGACGTTTTGCAGAAATATGTTCTCTGTGAATGTGAGCAAGTTGAGGATCTTGAAGTGAGATCATCCTGAATTTAGGTGGCCTTAAATCCAATGACAAGTGTTATTAGGAGAGAGGGGACAAGGAGACACAGAGACCCGTAGAGTAAGGCCAAGTAAGACAGAAGCAGAGACTAGGAGTATGTTGCCTGAGGCAAGGAACTCCTGGGGCCACTAGAGGCTGGAAGAAACGAAGGCCGATCTTACCTTAGAGCCTTGCCCTGCCCACATCTTTTTGGAGGGCTTCTGGCATCCAGAACTGTGACAGGAAAACTTTATGTTGTTTTAAACCCTCAAGATTGTGGTAACTGGTTATGGTAGCAACAAAGAAACTTCTAGACATAGATGCCTAGAAGATTTTTGGAAGTCAATTTAGATATTACTGAATGTAAGATAAGTATTTTTTTAAATCAATAATACTTACATATAAGGGATTATCATATGGTAAAAATTTAAATTTAGAAAATGTGTTACAGTGAAAGACACATTGCCATTTAATCCCTGTCGAAATACTTCCCCTCAGTTTGAACACATTTATCCCGTTGTTCTTGCTACTTTCTGAGGCAGTTCTGGAAGTTCTCTTTTGTGAGTGTCTTTACAAAGTGTGATTTAAAAAAATAAGTTGACTTCTGCTGTCAACTGCCATCTAACAGAAAGACAGGCTTGTAAAAATACTACAGTGCAACCTGCAACCTCATCAAACTTATTCTTTGGATCTGCCACCACGCAACTTCTGGCTCCTACTCAAAATCAGAATGATATGAAAGGTAAATGTTTTGAAACAATTCAGGACAACAAGGCAACCACCACTGTACAACTAAAGATACTCGGGAAACAGGATTTCCAGAACTACTTCTGAAGGCAAAAAGATGGTGGTATAAATGTATTCAAAGTGAGGAGGAGCATTTTGAAAGGGATTAATGGCGATATTTCTTTTACCATAATAAAAACGTTTGATTTAAACATTCACCATATATTTTGATCACTCTTCATACTAGTAGTAAATTTAAAAATTTAAACTATTCTCTTTATAATAAGGATCAAATACATTAAATACTTGGGAATAAATATAACAAAAGATATACAAGCCCTCTACCTGGAAAAACAGAAAGTACTATTTTAAAAATTAAGAGGGTCTAAATATGGATAGGAAAACTCAATAGTGTAAAGACATTCATTCTCCCCAAGTGGGTTAATGTAATCGCAGTGTAGATTAAACGTAGCTACAGTCAAAATCTAGGTTGGTATTTGTGAAAACTGATAAGCTGATTCTGATATGTGTATGAAAGTTCAAAATTCAAGAGTAGCTAAGACAGTTCTGAAAAGCAGCAATGACGATGAAGGGTAAACTACTGGTGATGGAGACTTATTACAAAACAGTAGCAACTAAGGTCATGTGTTATTGGCACAAAGACAAATTGACCAACAAAACAGAAGAGAGTATCCAGGATCATGTATGCAGGAACATTTGCTTTTGATTTATAACTGAAGAGCTGTGCTGCAGATCTGAGGAGGAACGGAGGTTTTTCCATATATGGTTCTGCTATGGCTGAAAGGTGGTCATTCTCCTCTGAAACTCATGCTGATGTGTAAGTGCCATTGTGACCATGTTGGGAGGTGGGGCCTTTAACAGGTGGTTAGGTCCTTAAGTGAGATTAATGCCTTTCTTGCAGGGCTGGGTTAATCCTCAAGGGACTGGGTTAGTTTCCATGAGAGTTGGCTGTTATAAAGTTTCAGTTTTGTTTCTTTCACATATGTCCACTTGTTCTTCCACTGTCTGTCCTGAGTTAAAGCAGCACAAAGCCCTTGGGAGATGTGACCACCTGGCCTTGGATTTCCCAGCTCCAGAACCATAAGGCTAAGTGAACCTTTTTCCTTCATAAATTGCTCAGCATCAGGTATCCTGTTACAGCAACAGAAAATGACCAAGACAAGTCTTAACTGGCTATGCATACAGAAAAATTATTCCTCTTGCCAGTACCTCAAACCATAAGCAGAAATCAATTCTGTCTATTTTAGATCTAAATGTGATCAGTAAAGCAATAATTCTAGACATTTTCATCAGGGAAATGTCTTCTAAGAGTAGTAAAAATTTCTTAAATAAGACATATAAAATGATAACCACATGGGAAAAGTTGATTTACTGGATTTCCCCTAAAATTGAGAACTTCTGTTCATCAAAAGACACTAGAGGAAAAGAAAGCCATAGAGTGAGATAAGATGTCTGTGTTCTTCCTGAGAAAGAATTTATATCCAGACTATATAAAGGACTCCTGCGGTTAAACAACAACAAAAAGACAACCCAAAGGAAAACAATATGGGTAAGGAAGCTGATGAGGCACTTCCTAAAACAGGTTGCCCCAACAAGCAGTAAAAATACAAAAAGGCCTTCGGCCTCATTAGCCACCAGACAAACACAAATGGAAGCCATCAGGAAAGTCATGCGTGTGCATCAGAGAAGCAGAAATTTAAACGACTGACAGCACCATGTATCAGCAGAGACAAAGAGCAGCTGGAATTCTCACACGCTGCTGGGAGAAGAGGAAAATTACTGGAAAACTGTTTGGCAAGATCTATTAAAGTTGCACCTGGCCGTATATTTACCTGAAGACATGAACAAAACTGCCCTTGTCTTCAACAATAGCCATACTGTCAGCCACAGCTCCCAAGTGAAACCGTCCAAATGTCTCTTAGCAAGAGAATGGATAAGGACCTTGTGATATATTCGTTCCTGGAAGACCAAGGAACAGAGAAACAAATGAACCTCTGCTACAAGCAAAAACTGTGATGTAGAGAGAAGAAAGATGAGTTCAAAACAAGACACACCTGTCTCCCCAGCACTCTGGAAGACCGAAGCTGGAAAATCAGGTGTTTGAGGTCAGCCTGGGTAACTCAGTGACTTAGCGAGACCCTGCCTTGAAGTGTAAGATAAATAAAGGGCTGCGGACGTAGCTTGGCATGAAGTTCTAGGTTCGATGTCCAGTACCACAAAACAAACAAAGAACAAGACAGTCTCTTCTGCTCTAACACTAGTCCAGGGTGCTAGGAGTCAAAGGAGAAGGAAGAGAGTAGTCACAGGGAAGAGGCCTGAAGATACTGGTAAGGTTCCATTTTTTGACCTGGATTCTGGTTACATGAGTGTGTTCATCCTGTGATAATCCACTGACTTGTACATTTATGAAGTGCTGCCATTTTGATGTTGGTCTCTCCCCAAATTCATATGTTGAAATCTAACCCCCACGGTGATGGTATCAGAAGATGGACCTACACATAATAGCTAAATCTTGGAAATGGCCTATATGTCCAACAGATGCACAGATAAAGAAAATGCGGTAGTCCTTTACAGTGGAGTACTACTCTGCCATAAAGAATGATAAGCTTGAGTCATTTGTAGGAAAATGAATGCACCTGGAGATGATAATGTTAAGTGAAATAAACCAGATACACAAGCTTACATGAAAAACGCAAAGCATAAAGAATTAAAGAGTAAAATAAAACATAGATAATAAGAAATAGTGAGAGAGTTCTTTTGCAAAAGGGATGGTGACCAAGAGCTGGAGGGAGGGGTTAGGAAGGGAAGGGTAGGAGATTAAAAAAAAAATTAAGAACTGTTATATACATGTACCAATTCCCACTGAGGAATGTAATCAGTATGTACTGCAAACATGTACTAATAAAATGAGAAAATTTAAGAAGGAGGTGGAGGTGATTAGGTCACAGGGGTGGGGCTTTCACAAATGGGATTAGTGTCCTTATAAGTGGCTGAAGTTATCAGATCTCTTCCTTCTGTCATGTAAGGACATGGCTAGAAAGAACCTCCTAGGAACCAAAGCACAGGCCTCCTGGACTCCCAATCTGCTGGTGCCTTCGTCACGGGCTCCTCAGTATACAGACTATGCGAAACAAATATCTGTGGTTTGCACATCACCCCATTCTCTGATATTTTGTTATAGCAGCCAGAGCAGACCGAGGCATGATGTACAGATAAATGTTCCTGTATGTAATTACTTTTTTAAAAACTTTAGGAAGAGACTGGGGATTTGGTTCAGTGGTTAGAGTGCTTGCCTTGCAAACACAAGGCCTTGAGTTCGATCCCCAGTACACAAAAAAAAAGTCTTTAGAGAAAACCAGAAAAGCTCAGATGAGAAAGAGAGAGAGCGAGAGAGAGAATCTCAAAGATCTGAAAAACTAAGAGCTGCCGAGGTAGAAAGTAAGTGCCGTATAAGTTTTAAAAAGAAACACCCCTTCTGATTACACCTCTCACACCTCTTTCTTCCCCTTTCTTCCTTACTGCACCTTTAGGTCATTGAAATGCTTCCAGTAGGGAGAGAGAAGGGGGTGAGAAGAGGGTGGGAGGGGAGATGCGGAAAAGATAGGAAGAGAAAATGAGAAAGAGCTGTTGGGATTAGAAAAGCGCCTGCCTGCTGCTTCCTCAGATTCCATGTCCCTTTAGCTAAGAGGCTGCATTTTTGAAAACACAAATGATCTTGATGGTTGTCAGCCAAGTCCATGAAAGTATGAGTCCACACACATCTCTGCATCCAGCACCCGGCTGGGGAGTTCAGGAATCGGGTCATTTCGCGTGGCAGGAGGAGAGCAACGTGCTCTTTTCAAATGGGCCCAGGTTGGGAAAGTTGGGTTTAGGAGAGTACTAAATCAGAGGCCTTTGGCCATCCAGGGGGCAGCATGGACCTCCCAGGCACACAGGGACAAAGGCAAGGGGACACCCAGAATCCAGGAGCTAGACTTTACCAGCTTCCTGGTATTGCCATGGGCCTCTCATTCGCAAGGTCACTAGAGATGTGGCTGCATTAGCAATCCCACCTGAGGCCTGTAGAGAGGACCACTCAACCTGGAGGAAGAGCCCCTCAGCCTGCAGCCTCAGCCCTGCCCACCCCGAGCACCCGAGGGAGGGCTGCTCGGGAGCGGGTCCCCCCATTCAGGGAGTCACGCTGGCCAGAAAAGCCAGCCCCAGCTTCGGCCCCCGGCTTCCCTGGGACTTCTGTTACCTCCTAGAGGCCAGGCTGGTTGCCTCTCCTGCAGCTCCATCATCCGGGCTGGATCCAAGCACACCTACCTTATCTGTTTGGTTTCTAGGCCTGGCTCATGTCACCAAGCCGGAGCTCCATTTGGTCAGGAGTAAACTTGCTCCTGCTGATAAACATGTTCCCAGGTTCTGCTACAGGCGAGACCCTATTCTCAGCATTGGAGCTGTGCTATTGCACGAGTGCCCAGCAATTGTGCATGGCAGGTGCTGTGTGTGAGCATTTCTATCTGACAGATACGAGGAGAGAAAACAAGCAAGAGTTGTTGCAATCAGCAAAAACACTGCTTGCAGCTTTCTCAAATTCCACACCCTTTTGGCTAAGAGGCAGCACTTTTGAAAATACAAGTACTCCCGAAGGTTGTCAGCCAGTTCCACAACAGTGGGAGGCACAGAGATGTCAAGAAACTTGGCAAAGGGCACACAGCTGTTCTGCGTAGGACAAAACTCGCACTCTTAACCACCATACGGTGCTGAGTCAGGCAATGAGGGTGCTGCACGTCCAGGCAGAGAACAATACGGCCCAGACTGAGGGGGAGGGGATCGCGCACAACAAGAAAGGCAGGAGACCTCCAGAGACCATGCCGGCCTGACACTTCCTCCGTGCCCCCTGCCAGGGAGTGGAACGCGACTCTCAGCAGCAGGCCTGGCAGGGGGCAGAGCAGCATCCGCTGAGGAAAGCAGCCTCAGTGACTGAGCTTCACGCTGGGCTTTGAAGCTGCTGTCCAGGCGAGCTGCATGGCGGATCAGGCCCTACCATGAGGTCTGTGAACACTCAGGTGGGCGCCGGCCCCACCGCTGCTCTGAAGCTGGCCTTGTGAGCTTGCCATCGCCCCCTTTTCCATGGCCACCACCTTCAGCTTCCTTTCACGCTGCCCTTGCTACTCCCTACAGTGTTAGTGTCTGACGTGAGCTCAGGGGCTCCAGGGCCTCTTCGGGTTGGTTTTTTCATCCCTGCATCCCAAGTGTCTAGAACGGCACGGAGGACATCCAAGAAGCTCACCTGATGTTTATTTATTTATTTATTTTTTGGTGCTGGGGATCGAACTCGGGTCCTTGTGCTTGCAAGGCAAGCACTTTAACCACTGAGCTAAATCCCCAGCCCCTCACCTGATATTTATTGCAGAAATCGGTCCTTATTACACGAATACAGTGGTCACGTGCACACACACCTGGTGGAATACCATGGGCTCAGCCGGGTTCTCCAATCCGTCCTGTGCCCATTTGTCCAGCGTGCTCTAGGCCCAGGAGGTGGATGCCTGAGGCAGCCAGCAGCCCGCTCTTGCCAACATGTGGCGGCCTCACCACCCGACCAGCTCCTCGCCCCGCACACGCATGGGAGACACCTTGGTTGGTCTCTTCTGTGCTTCACCTGGGATGGAGTTTTCTTGTTGGACTCATGTCTCAGGAGGCGGGCGGCTGTACTTTTGTGTGTGTATGGTTTAAGTATCTTTTCTGTACATACAAAGTGCGTGCACAGGATTTTTTTTTTTACTACTTCATTTATTTATTTTAAAACATGGTTTTAAAATTTTCAGTTTTAGCACTAGGTGTGATGGTGCATTCCTGTAATCCCAGCACTTGGGAGGCTGAGGCAGGAGGATTCCTGCAAGTTTGGGGCCAGCTTGAACTGCATAGCAAGAGCCTACCTCAAAAAACAAACAAACAGAAAATTTTCCAGTCCTCTGTATTTTTTACATTTTACTGAGGTAATAGCATAAAAACTAGAAATGACTTATAGTTGTTTGTGTTTGGGGGTGTGTGTGTGCATGTTTGCCATCAAGGCAAAAACTTAATTTTGGTTGTGTAAAATTTTAAAAGATTGAAACAACAAATATCTTACACAAAGCAAAAAGTTTTTAATTACAAAAGAATAAACACTTACAAATTTCAACTACTCGAAATTAATTTATAAATTTAAGCCTGAATTACTAATAGTATTATGATGTTTGAATGGGCTCTTGTTGATCAGGTTTTGTTTGTTTTCTAATTACTTTTCATGCCGGGCGAGGCGGCTCCTGCCTGTAATGCCAGCACTTGGGAGGCTGAGGCAGGAGGATTGCTGTGAGGTCGAGGCCAACCTGGGCTACATAGTGAGTTCAAGGCCAGCCTAAACTACATAGAGAAACTCTCTCTCCAAAAAACCAAAAGGAAAAAATAAACTACTTACTTTTCAGGGCCAGTCAAGTCTTATTCAGGTAAATACTCAATTACGCATATAGATTTCTAATAACCACTCCGGATGCAGAGGAATGCTTTTTGTTGTTGTAAACATCTTTGTCCATGTCGAATTTGAATAATGGCTTAAATTAATAGTGTAGTTTTTGTTTAAAACAAAATATAGTATTTATGCCCTAATTCTAGAGGGTCCAGTTGTAACAGGGACTCAGAGGCTGGGCCGACAGATGACCAATGGCTCACTAAACCAGGTAAAGCTTGGCAACTCTGCCTTCGTCTTTGTCTTCCTTGTCACCCCCAAACTGTGGGTCACCCACATGTAGGCATGTTAATCACTTAGAGGCTGCAGCACAAGCCTCATTAGCCCTCAGTTTACCTGGCCTAGCTCACCCACCTTCAAGACCGAGGACTACAAGGTGAAGGTGACGAAAGTAATTTTCAGAATTTGCAGGGATGTCCAGTTACCAGCTTTACAATGTCCAGTCCAGACCCCCAAAGTGAGGCCCAGAAATCTGGTTGTTGTCACAAACCTTCAGCCCCTCGGACCCAGGTGCCGCCCCCTCGTCTCCTGATGGGAAGCAGGCCATCCCTTCAGGCAGTGAGGATTCTCTAGGGCTTTACAGAACCGGTCCTGAGCTACCAGTCAAACCAGACAGGACGTGACCAGGATTATATATGCTGGCAGCTCTGCAAACCCTCAACCCTTGCCTCTGTCCCCCTTTTCTATGAAACCCCAAAGCTTCTGTCAGCCCCTCAAAGGCCGTGATTAATGCTCCTTTCCCACCCTTTGCTACTGTTCGTCTCCTTGATTGACATCGTGGGGTGGGTGGCTGAAGCTGGCCACCCCAGAGCTGGGGCTTTTGCCCCAACACGCTGGTAACACAATGACGTGGAAATAATGTGTTCATTATACTTAAACAAACCTTTATTTGAAAAATACTGTCTTAAAATTGTGAAGCTATGTCTACTTAAGACCAATCAATGGTAGCATAGCATCCATTAAATAACAAAAGCTAAACTAACAGACAGAAGTCAAAATCACTTTAAGGAGTGCCCTCGTGTCCTGCTCTGGTTGTGGAGCTCTGGCTTGCCCTGCTTTGAGGACCGTGTCGACCCTGCAGGTGACCCTGGAGGGATCCAGGAACTGTTGCAGTGTCACTCTCCTCTTCCAGGGGACCTGATGACCCAAGAGATGCTCTGGTCTCTCCAGGCCTCTGTGAGCCGCACCAGGCGCAGCAGGAGCAAAGGACTCTGGGAAAGGCTAGAATTTGGGCTCCGGCGACAGGGATGCACCTGTTGCCACCATGTCCACTCTGCACAGCTGAGCTTCCTCCCCGTGGACACAGGGGCCTCCAGCTCTCTGGAGCTCCCTTCATGAGGAGACCCTCCTTCTGCCAGTAGGGAGGGACCATCCTTCTCTGCTGCTCGTGTCTCAGGCCATGTTCCCAAGAGGTGCTGGGTCTGGTGTGTGTGGATTGCACCACACACTGCGAAGTCACCTCTTGCTCTCTGATTAGTGTCATTTTCTCTGAAGCCTCAACATGTGTTACTGACGTGAGTCCAGCCAATCTCAAGCTTCAGCCGCAGGCTCAAGATCCACTCTACAGCTGGGAACCTTCGGACTACAAAGATGCTCCCACGATTCAGAGAGTCCCATCTGCCCGGTGAAGTCTCCGCTCAGTTTCCTTCACAACACTTTCTGTATAGTCCCGTTTCTCCTTCAGGCCTCTCGCAGGGCACGCTGAGGGTGACATCATCCGTGCAGCTCGGCTTGTCTTCTTTCTTTGCTTCCATCCTGTGGTTTCTGGTTTGAGCAGTTCTGGACTTTGCTAAAGAATATTTCTACTCAAACTGTCCATTACTTTCTTTAACACTGTTCTCCAGGTATACAGATCTGAGTTTCTGATGTAACTCATTGTCCTTCTCTTGGAAGCAATCCTTTTAACAATTCTTGTAAGGCAGGCATCCTGGTGAGAGGTTCCCTCCATTTCTGTTTGTCTGAAAACGTCTTTCTTCCTTTTTCACTTTTGAAGTGTAATTTCACTGAGTACAGAATTCTAAGTTGGTGCTTTTTTTTTTTTTCTTTCTTTCTTCCAACAGTGAATATTTCAGTTCACTCTCTTCTTGTTTTCACAGTGTCTTGGTCTATTTTGTGTTGCTGTAACTGGATCTCACAGACTGGGTAGTTTACAGAGAATAGAGGGTTATTCAGCTCGGGGCTCTGGAGGCCAGAAAGTCCAAGGTCATGGTGCCAGCGTCCGCTGTGCTCCACTGAGGCCTCTCGCTGTGTCTTCAGGGACTGGAGAGCATCGCATGGCACATGGCAAGACGGCGCTTGTGCAGCGAAGCCACTTCCTCCGTAGGGCGCCCATTAATCCGAGTGGATCGATGAAATGGATCCACCTATTCGTGAGGGCAGAACTCTCATGGCTCAATTACCTCCTAAAGGTCCCACCTCCAAATACCATTAGCATGAATTTGAACATTAAATTTCTGCACGTGAATCTGGGTGACACATTCAAGCTGTAGTCTATCAAGGGTCCCCCACCCCTCAGCTGCAGTCCTGTGCCATCCTCGGCCTGTTAGGGACTGGGCCACACTGCAGGAACCAGGGATGCTGCGCCTGTGTTTACAGCTGCTCCCCAGGACTGCTCACAGCCTGAGCTCCGCCTCCTGTCAGATGGGCAGCAGCACTGGATTCTCATAGGCGCTCCAACCCTGCTGGGAACTGCATGTGCGAGGGATCCAGGTTCCGCTCTTCTTTGAATTATCTTGAATGCCAAAGACTGTCTTTTGTGAAACCAGTTCCTGGTGCCCAAAAGGTTGGGGACCACTGTAGCACACAGTTTCTGGAGAGAAGTCCGATAGAAGTCCTACCGATTCCTTTACAGGTGAGTATCCCCCGTTCCACTCCTTTCAGGATTCCTGCATCTTTGATTTTCTCTGGTTTGCTTATGACAGACTGAGTATGAGTTGCAGCTTTATGATTCACTATGTTCCCACAGAATTAAAGTGGGAATTTCCTCTCACATATCTGTATACCCTCCAAACCACGTTAGGAAATTCTAAACCACAAAAATAAAAGGTTCCCTCAGCACCTATAAATCTCCCCCTTCATGCGAATGAGTCCCAGAGCAATTTTTATGGGATTCTGGAAATACAAGCCTGGGTACCCTCCAGCTGCCCTGTCTATCCCTAAACCCTATAAATAAATGCCTGGATGTATGTGGTATTTCGGGGTTCGATGGCACATTTCCCTCAAACTAAACACGTGTGTGCACACATGCTTCTCAAGTGTCCATCCCGGGAGAGGGCGCGGGAATCATGTGACAAAGACAGGACTGTGAGGCCTGCGTGTGGGTGAAGAGTTACTGCTTTGGTGAGGCTGGAAGCCAGGGTCTCGCAGAAACCTGCCTGTGGATCTGGCAGGGGCTGGTTACGGGGCAGGTTCAAGTCTCACACCCCATCGGGGGAGGAGATGCCGAGCTCAGCCCAGTAGAGGAAGCACAGGGATGGAGGGACAGTAACTGCCTTGGTCCAGAGCGACGCTGTGGTTGACACCACGTGTGTGGGGTCCAGGTTGCACTATGGGGGAGGTTGGGGAGCTGCTAGCCTTTGAGCACTGTCCCCTGGCTGATGTCCACTCAGAGTCCATTTGTCAGCATTGCTCTGCCAAGGCAGAGTCGGCCTCCCACCATGCATGGGAGCCGCTGGCTGGGCAGACTTCTTGTCCAGGCCGCAGGGGTCATTTGAAGGTCTGGGCAGCTGCCCGTAAGCGAGGTCTGTGTGCAAAGGCAGGCGCCTTTCCGGGGCCCAGCTGAGAAGCGCCTCCTCTTCCTGGAGTCTTGAGAAAAAACACTTCATGAAGATCATTCAGAGGGAGGGGAGCCAGGGACCCTGCCTGATCAGCTGGGCTTCTGGGTGTGACCAGAGAGGGGTGCGTGCACATGTGGACACATACATACAAGCATGCTCTCACACACTCATGTTTATAGCCTTACTCACTTGTGCACATACACACATGATCTTCTAGTCACTCACATATGTGGGTACTCACACACACTCCTCAACATTCGCTCACATACAGATGCTCAGCTGTGGCTTGCTGGTGTTTGAGAGACCCGGGGACAAATTAGAGCCGCTCACTACTCGTCTGGTCACTCTTTTGTTCAGGAAATAAACATTCACCAAGTTCCTCTGGGAATCAGGCTCTACTGTGGGTGCAGGGTTACAGCAGAGAGCTCTGCTCTCATGGAGTGGACGCTCTAGCTAGAAGGCTCGGGGCAGAGGGACCAAGACATCAGGAAGGGAAGGGACATAGGCAAGTGCTGGTATCAAGCACGCAGTATGGAGGGACAAGCATGGGTCAGAGCAGGGGGTGTCGGGGAAGGCTGGCCCACCTTCTGCAGTGGGAAGCCAGCTGGAGCCTCACACACTCGAAAGATTTCTCTGCTTGAAGAGTAGATAATGGAGGCACCAAGGTAGACACAGGGAGAATAGTATAGGAGGAAGATGGTCGTGGCAGAGGTGGTGAGAAGGGGTTGGCGCATTCTGCCTGCATGGTACCACCTTACACAGGAGAGAACCTTCACACTTTGATAAGAAAATGTCGATGGTCTGTATCAAAGACAGGCGAGAAAGGTGGGAGATCGGTGAAGACAGGTGCTCACTGCCCCCTTCCAATCTGCAAATGGGCTGCGAGTACCGAGTGCTTCATTGTTCACCTCTGCTAGATGGTGAATAACTTAGAGCTGTGATGGAATCACTTTCAAAACCCCATCTCCAGACTCAGGCCAGGCTCCTGTGGTTAGCGGGGCTCATGTGTTTAGAAGTGGGGCTTCTGGGATCATGGGGGTGCTGCACTCAGCAGAGGTTGATCCACTGAAGAGTCTGGGGCTGAACGTACTATTAGGAGGTGGGTCTGGGTAGAAGTGGTGGGTCACTGGGGGTGTGTGATCCAGAAGGGTACCACCCTCCCCGGACCTTCTCTTTGCTCTCCGCTTCCTGGCCACCTGCTTTTCTTCCACACGCCTTTCCTGCCTTGAAGCTGGTTGACCACAGACTGAAAAGGTGGAACCTCTTCTTTAAATTGTGGGTGTCACGTATTCCATCTCAGTGTCAAGAAAGCGACTGACACCTATGCAGAATCTTTCCCGAAGATTTCCTCATAAGATAAGATTTAAACTCTCCCGTGTCTCTGGGATGTATGCGTGGGAGAGGATGAAAAGATACATACGTAATGGTCTTTCCTAATAAGAGCCTGATCTGACTGGGAGTACTGCTCTGTTTCACAAACGGAGCCCCGAGCCTCAGAAAATCAGGAACATCTTGCTCAATTACTTCAATATGCGTCCAGATTCTTTGATCTGAGATTGAATTTGCAGAACAGTATCTGTCAAAAGCCAAGATAAGGTGCAGACATTGAAAGTGTGAGCAAGACAACAGCTTTCCAGTGAAGACTATATGAACATCGTACAGCTGCTGAGCATCATATAGTACGAGCATCGATGATCAGTGAACATCAGTGACTCCAGATCATCAGTTTTGAATTATCCACTTTAATTCAATTGAATAAACACAGCCTACAAGGCACCCTATAGGTGCTAAAGAGGGACACACAGGGGAAAGGCCCTGGGGTGACTCATAATCTAGGCTAGGAGCAGATATTCTAGAGCTGGCCTTAACATGAGTCAAGTTAAGCAACAGAAAGATGTCCTTCAAAATTACTAAAAGCACACAGAGGATCCAGTGGACTCTTGGAGTTGGTGGCACTTGAGCTGCCTTTGAGGAAGGTGAGAACACACAGGGAGTGGCAGGGCGCTGCAGGTGGAACCTGCTGCTGAAGCAGGGTCTGTGCTGATGGACACTCTACCGTGAAGCTCAGAACTCAAGGTCACTAGTTTGGGCTGGACTTAGGGGTAGAAAAGGAGAAATAGCAGGCAATGTTAGGAGGGTGTCTGTATGCGGACAGGTGTGGGTGGTCCAAAGGAGTCCACCGATTCTTCTGCCTCATATGGACACTGGAGGAGATGAGATGAGAGGGAACGCCAGTCCTCCACCAACAGGACCTAACAGAAGACCCATCCTCTTCACTGGCCTGCTCAACACCTGAAGGGATGGATGGCCAGACGCAGGGTGGAGCATTTGGCAGCCTTGGTGGCTGTCCTGGCTCTGTCCTCTACTGGCCGGGTGACCTTGTAAAGCTACTGTCTCTCTGAGTCAGTTTCCTCCTGTGACAATTGGTGACCACAGTTTTGCTTCCCAGGACCATTGTGAGGGTCCAGTGGAATAATGCACATAAAGAGACAAACAGCAGGTGTGCAATAAATGGTGGCTCATTATTGTATGTGCCACCAGAACCACCTAACACACAAATGACTACACAAGGGCTGTCGCTTGATAGCTCTACTATAACAGGAGTGTCTGTGGTTGAGTATTTCAGGGTGCTGTGGTTTGAGCGTGTCCCCCAAAGTTTCAGGTGCTGGAATCTGTGTCCCCATACGGTGCCGTTGGGAGGTGGTGGGATCTCTTAGGTGGTGGAGTCTGGTGCATGTCCATCAGGTCATTGGGTTGACATCCTCAGAAGGGATTAATGTGGTTCTTGCGGGGTCCCAGCTGATTTCCTCAAAAGTGCAATAAAAGAGCAAGCCTGGCCCCTGAATCTCTCTGGCTTCCTGTCTCCCCATGTGATCTCTTCCTCTTGCATTCACTGCCACCACGATGCCCCTCACCATGTTGCACTGTAACCAGAAAGCTGTCACTAGAACTGAGCGGAGGTGGGTGCCAGCTTCTTGAACTTCCAGAGCTATGAGCTAGATAGACCTCTTTTCTTTGCAGAGTACTCAGTCTTGCCTATTTTGTGATAGCAACAGAAAATGGACTAATATAAACCCCAGCCGCTGCTAATAACCACTGGTTTATTAATGATGCACCTGTTGGCTGCTGGGCTTCCATAAATCCTTTCCAAGAGAGGATGAATCAGCTCTTAGCAATCATCAGGAACTGCTCACATTCGGAAGGAGAACCAGTTCAGTCCTTGTTCTGTCTATTCTTAAAGTAATACACTTTACTACAGCATTATCAAAGGCAACCTGAACTTGGCTTGTTTGTAAAAAAGTAAACCAAAAAAAAAAGGCAATTTCTGTGACTCAAAGAGCAGAGTATATTTTGTGAGTGGTAATGAAATAGGGTCAGAAGGACCCACTGCTGGGATCTATAACATAAGAAACATAGTTGGCTGAATCACTAGCCATCGCTCCGTTTCCTTCCTCGCAAAAAGTAATAACAGTAACTGATTTTACCGGTGGGTGGGCATATAAAACCAACCCACCCTTGAGGAGATTACAGTTGGCCAAGCCTGTCGTGTAATCGCTTTCCCTTTGGCCGGTGACTAATTCAGAAGTGCGCACATGATCCAGCGCTGCTCAATGTGACATAAGAGGAGCCTGTAGGTGACTTGCTGGGCACCATGTTTCATCCCTGCTCAGCGGGCCATCTCTTCCAGTCTCTCCCATTGAACATTCACCTTTACGTCCAGAAACACCAGCCTGTGCAAATGCTCTCTGGGGTAGCGATTTTTTTTCACCTAAGATGCTCCAAATGAAGACAAGAAACCAGACAGAGTAGTATAGTTCTTATCCAGCCCTGAGTGGCATTGGCAAGCAGGACAATGGAAGAAAACTCTCTAGGGGCTCCTAGGCTCGCTGGCAAGTTTGTGTTTTAATTTAGAGCTTTAGGGATCGCCACTGGGATGGGCAGAAATCCAAAGTAGAGGCAGCCCTCCTCTCTCCCCTCCTCCTCCAGGGTCTGTAGCCCACACATTCCCTGCCCCATGTGAGAGACAGGGGACCCAATAAACACATCCACACTGTGGTGCTAATAACATCACATTACCTTCTCAGGGCTTAGAAAAGTGTCAAGGGTCCTCTAAAAGCAAAATTCTAGACCCTGCTGGCAGAGCAGAGACCTGTCTGTTTTGGTCCCGGGAAATGTCTCCTTAATTTTGCCATTCCCTGAGTTCTCAGCATCAAACCTGCAGCCCTGCTCCCACTCCCTACAGCCTCAATTCCCCGTACCCCAAATTCAGAACCCCGGATGTGTGGCAGTCTTACCTTTACATCTTGGTGGAGGAAAGAGAAAGCAAGGGTCTGGCTGCATTTGTCCTTAAACGGTGCTTGCTGCTGCAAGGAGAATAATGCATGAAAGCGAAACCACCTTTCTCCTTCCTGGGGCTGAGGGTCACCGGGCCCCTGCAGCAGCACTGGCCACTTGCCAGGACCTGTCAGCTCTGATGGGCCAAGCGGTGAGACCCGCCCAGTGTGGACCAAGAATGGCACGCACATGCACACACCCCACAAGGGCTGGAACTGCCCGCGAGAGAGGACTGCGGAGAGAGGGGTTACCTGAGTGAGCGATTTAGAAGCACCTCGTGCCATGCGGAGGCTTCTCTTTGCAGAGATTACTTGGGGGCAGAACTCGCTAGGGATACAGGACGGGCGCTCCCTCTGTAGCAGAAGGTTCAGCTGTGCAACTGATTTGGCAGGGTGGGGAAACTTGCACTATGGCTAGGCTTTCAAAACCCTTTCCCCGGCAATAGGAGACGTGCCCAAAATTTATAGTGAATTTTTAAATGAAAAACTGTATTTTAATAAATGATACATTGCCACTAATCTCCCTTGAAATACTCCCTCTCACTTTGAACGTACTTATCATATCGGTGTGATTTTTTGAAGCATTCTGGAAGTCCACTTTCTTGGGAGTCTTGAGGAGGTCTGATTAAAAACTGCAGTGAATGCTGCTGCTGAGTGTCACCCGACAGAAAGGCGGGCTCATAAAAACAGCACAGTGCGTCCTCATCCATCTTATTCACTGGCTCTGGCTCTGTGTGACTTCTGGCTCTTCCCCAAAGTCAAAATGACCACGCAAGGTAAACATGTGGACTCAATCCAGGGCATAGAGACCAATAAAAAAGACTCACAGGAGAAGACTTCCAGAACCACTTCAGAAAGTGGCAAGAACTACAGAGTTAGTGTGTTCAAAGCAAGGGGGAATATTTTGAGGGGGACTAACTGCAGCGTGTGTTTTACTGTAACAATTTTTCAAATTTTTATTTAAGCGGTCACCGTATTTTGTGATCACACTGTATATGTAGGGTTTGGTGCTACTTTCAGTTTCAGGCACCTGCCGGGGGTCTTGGAGTGCAAGCTCCGTGGATAGATAAGAGAGGACTACTGTACATGTAAGCAGATCTCTTCCTTGGTCTGAGCGCATATTTCAAGTATTTTGGGCCCTCCGTATCTCAAGGAGATGTGAATTGGGCAGACCTGAGAGGTGGAACCCCAGTGCTTCTCGGGGGCAGCTCCTCTGTGTGGCCCTGCTCAGTGGCGGGGACGGCCTGCCAGAAGCAGGTGAAGAGAGGTCACCAGCCCTGTGGCCAGGCAGCCAGGCACAGTCTCTCGGCTGGTTTTGAAACTCTTGGATCATTGCGGTCATCTTGGCGGAGTCTGCAATGATCCAAGGATCAGGCCTTTTTAAAAACTTGACTCCCAAGATCCACCCGCAGGGTCTGCACTGGTCCCAGGTGGGTCCAGGACATGCATCTGAGTAAACGTGGCCACATGGCTTCAGAAGCAGGTGACCTTGACCCAGACCTTGAACAGCAGGGTCCTAGAGGATGGCAAGGGCTGTGCAGCCACTTTGGGGCCACAGGAAACAGTTTCCAAGGAGTGCTAAGAGGCTGCAAAGTGCTAAGAGGCTGCGCTCACCTGAGGAGATAGAGAACACCAAGCAGGCACAGCCAGAGTCACCCCAACTCACCCGACAGCCACACGGCCCGCTCGGTGACAAGGTCCCAGCTGTGGTGTGTAGAGCTCTGGTGGGAATGGAAAGGAAGTGGATCTGCCTGAGTTAGTACAGGGGATCCTGCCTTCTAATCAGTGCCTGATGCATGGCAAGCCCCCAGCAAACATCTGGAAAATGACAGCCACCCACAGCGAGGAACCACTGATGAGTTAGTAGAAAGCACACATTTTAATTTATTTTAGAAACTGTTAGCTTTGATGATCCATGCAAATCTCTTAGGGAATTTGAAAAACTCTCATTGTTTGGGTTCCAACCCTGGAGATTGCAATTTAATTGGTCTGGGCCTTCTTTTCATTTTGTTGCATTTTTAAATCTCCCCTGTGTATCTCATTGCTGTTCATCCGAGAATCCCTACTTTAGCTGCTAGAAGATTTGTATGGATTAAGTTGAATCATATAAAATTGGCCTGCAAAAATGGCACTTTCATAAGGTTAAACTTGATACTCCTCCTTAACGAGTGGCTCTGCTTCACTTTCACTAATTTCTGTGTTTGGTGTTGAAGTAAGAACATATGAACGCAGACGAAGCCCAGGCAGTCCTGATTTAAGATGTTGAGTTGAATGTTTTAAAGACAAGCTTGTCCCAGCCTAGGCAGGGTGAGAAAACCTGTTTTTTAGGGGTGAGACTCTTGTGAAGGCCTTAAAAGGCCTGCTCTCCAATTTGGACGAAATCTTGTACCTGTCCTATTTTGAGAGCATATAAAAGGTATTAATACGAACCTGCTTTTCTAATTAACCTCCTAGAATAGGAAAGGCCTGGCTGAATTCAAGTGTGAAATGCTTTGAAATCCCTGAAGATGAGTGTTCTGTCAATCATTTCTACTTCATTGATAGCTAGAAATCTGGTCCCAGCAGGGGTTCATGCAGGGCCACAAGGAAGAAGGGAAAAGGATGATGGAGGAGGGACAAGGCCCAAAATGGGTCACAAGGGAAAAGTTCAGCTTCATCCTTTTTCTTCCCCGTGTTGTTCATCACTTGCTTGGGAAGATGGAAAGTGTGGGAACCATCTAGAAGACCAACGTTGCTCCTGACACCAACTACAAAGTTCAGCAGAGCACATTCTCTGCCGTGAGGCTCAAAACTCACCGCGAGAACACTCAGAACTCACTGAAGGCTGTCACATCCTTGGTTATTGCTTGTTACGTGGAAAGGATGCAGATTAGGATCAGCGGGGAGAAGAGGACTGTAGGACAGAGTCCAGGAGTGTCCCAGACATGTAGCTTCCCTTGTCAAGAGTGTCAGCAAGAGTTTACAAGGTGTAGGTCATACTACATGCCACCTCTAATTGACTTTTTTTTTTCCTTGCAGTACTGAGGATTGAATCAAGGAGCTGTGTTAAACTACATCCCCAAACTTGATTTTATTTTTTTATTTCGAGACAGTGTCTCGCTAATTGCCAAGTTGCTTGAGCTAGGTTTGAACTTGCGATCTTCCTGCCTCAACCTCCCAGAGTGCTGGGGTTATAGGCATGTACCACCACAGCCAACTAAATTAATGGTTTTTTTCATTTGTATCTTCCCTGTCCTGGCCGCCCATAGGTGACACTCAGTATGTCTCAGTCTACATTCCATGTGCTCTGCCCAAGAAATGGAGACAAAATCTGTAGGAGTTCAGCCAACTAGCTGGCAAATGGGCTGCATCCCTTCAAGAGAAGAACCACGTGACAGCTCCAGGCACCGTCTGCCTGCCGAGCTGCTGTTTAACCTGTGTGGGGAGGTCCATGTCGGCAGCAGAGAGACAGGACATGTGAACAGCACGTCACTCAGTATCAGGGTGATCCTTTCACCCTCCCTGCACACAATTCTGAGGGTGGCTACCTACCCTGCCCCTTCCTCTTTGTTGCTGTGTTTTAAATTGACTTAATAAGGCATGAGTCTCAAGGGTTGGGGATTTAGCTCAAGTGGTAGAGCACTTGCCTAGGAAGTGCAAGGCCCTGAGTTCAATCCCCAGCACCCAAAAAATAAATAAAAAAGAAAAGAAAAAAAGAAAGAAAAAAAAGACTAAACCATGAGACTCGAACATCTGCATTTGATCTGTGTACTTTCTGTTTGGGGACCACTGGACTTGTTCTCAGGGTGACAGACTCAGGCTAACACTGGACCAAGGTCATTTTCTACACAATGGCAAAGATTAAGTGTTACAGACTGGCATAAAAGAAAATTTGATCTCCCTGCCACTCAGGGATAGGATGGCCCTAGATGTCACAAGTGACACTGACCTTTAAGAAAGGGAAGAAGATAGCATGGGTGGGACCTGCTAAGGCAACCAGAAGCGCCAGGAGGAGATTGAATATTCATATGAGGAAAAAGAGTATTCATGTGAAGAGACTGAATATTCATATCAAAGCTGAACCACAAACAATCTTCGAACTTAGTAATTCAGAATGCCAGAACTTGGGTATTTATTTTGCTTCATACCAAATGATACTATCAATATTTTAGTTTTAAAAATGAGACAGGACCATCATGACCATCTATACTTTGTCCTGAGAGGAAATTCTGCCTGAGGGGGTTGGGATAAGAAGTGAAGTTCCATTCCCTCTACGTGGGCGATTGAGGGGGCCTTGGGAAAACAAATTATTCTAGCAGTAGAGAAATCGGTCTAGGAGATCACTAAGACAGGGCCTTGGAGGACGAAAATGGAAGTGAGGTGGAGAGAACCTAGTTCTGGAGAAAAAGGGGGGGCTTGATGCAGGTAGGGGGATGTTTGAGATTTGTTTTACTCTTTTTCCCTCTTTGTTTTCCTCTTCTTTCCCCTTCGTTCCTTACTAGACTCTTTTCCTTTTTCCCTTATTACTTCCCTATAATTCTAAAATGATTCTAGGATACAGTTTAGGAAATAGACATGGGCAGAAGGCTCTGGAAGCTTTGCACATGACCAATAAAAATAAGATATTCAACCTCATCAATAATTCCAGAAATAGGAATCGAAACCAACAATACAAATTCTTGGGAGAATTTTAAACCACTAAGTATTATGATCTCAGCTCATACCAAATAAGGAAACTTTACACTTACACATGCTGAGTGTACCTCATGATGTAAATGATTCTGATTCTGGGTTTTTATGTGTTTTCAAAAATGATCATAAAATAATACTACTACACCAACAAAAGTTGCAAGTATTTGAGGACTTAATAAAAGCAGGGCAGCCAGGATTTACTGAAAGAATAATTCAAAACTGTCTTGTGAGATGACAGTATCTTCCTTGGCCATTGGTCATTTGGAGAAATCAGAGCTGACAACCAGCAATGAGTTTGGCCAGAGGAAATTATCCGTCTTCATGTTGCCCAGACTCTGCTCCTTCTGCTTGCCTCAGACTCCCCCAAACCTCATGCCACATGAAGACCTTCCATTAGCATGTCCCCCCGAATCTGATCAACTGTCAAACCCAGGCACCTTCCTTCTTAGCAGCTCTTTTCTCTTTGCCAGAAAATTGGGATCTGGAGGTCCAGCTAAAGCGGCTGAGTGCCCCCTGAAATGAAGTTAAAACAGCTTAGCATCATCTAAGAACAGAAATATTCAAGGCAGAATGTTCACATGCTCTCTTCACCCTTCACTTGTTGAAGAACAGATTTTATTCCGTATAATGGAAGGAATTTCCCATTCCTTCGCTTTCTCAGGCTCCTCTGATTCCACTAAGAAAGACATATCAGTTAAGACTTGAACTTGGACATTCCACATCGCAGAAGCACCATAGGGCATTTCTCTTGTGCTTTGGTCCATCCACATCCTATCTCCAAAAGTAACAACTCGACAAAATGTCAGAGATGTAGGATGAGAGAGGGTCATCCTGCCCCAGGGAATCTGGCAGATCGCAGGGAAATTTTGCAATGGTTCTGAGCGTGAAGAGGAAGAAAGTCTTGCATTCGACGTTAGGGATTCTCCAACTATTTTCTGGGCAGAATTGATTCGGGATTTTTGTAGGGTTTCACTGGCCACCAGCATGGTAACTATCAGAGAAGTTCACCAAAACCTTTAAACCAATAGGACCTTGTGAAACAGAAAAGCTAGCTGACCCTTCTACCTCGGGCTTCCTTTATAAACTGTAGAGCTCTGTTTTGCCTCAAACCTGTGAAACTCACAAGCTGGGGTTTGTGGTCGCAGGGAGGCCCACAGACATGGGCCTCACCTTGAAATTCCCATTCTGTGCTTGCCTGGGAACCGTTTGGCACCACACAGGTGGGACCGGCTGGGCGCCTGTTCCCAGCGGCAGATTATGAGGTCTGGGCAGCTGCCTTTTGTTCACAGCTTCCTAGAGCTCTGCCAATGTAGATTTGTCAGGGAATATCCCTGCCAGGCACACTGTGCAGGGGCGATGGCTGGGATGCTCCTACCGCTCACACGCCTGGCTGCAGACTCACGGCAGTCAGCAGCAAAAGGGAGAAGTCGGGCTGGCAGGAGGCCCTGGGGGGCCCTGGAGACCCCCAGCTCCCTCCAAGGCAAGGTTCTGTACTTCATTCTCCATGCAAGTACAGAGATAGTAAGTTAATACCAGAGGCAGGATTATCACCAAGAAGTGTCTTGCTAAGGCTTCTGTGACCAACCATCAGGGAGACTTTCAGTGCTAAAACTGGGAGAGTCCTGGGCAAACCCGGACAAGGTGGTCATTCTGCCTCACGGTCGCCACCCCCTCATCTTTCCTATGCAGCCCCAGGTGTGCATACCCAACGTGGGAAGCCAGGACTCTTTGCTGCATCTCTGAAGAACACTGATGGCCCCAGGCTGTGGGCCATCCCAGCAGAGGAGAGCCCCGGGTACTTCTGGTGACACACCTTTCTGTGGAGGCAGGACCAGAATCAGGCTAAAGAAGAAAACTGCAGGTACCAGCAGTAGAAGGAAAACATACACAGCTCAGGGTGGCACGTAGAACAGGGAAACGGGATCCCAGAGGTTTGGGTAGACACCAAGAGTGTCCCCTGAGGCTATTATTGTGTAGACAAGCATATCGAGGGGCGGGGAGATTACGCAAGTTGCCCAGTGTTGAAGAGCTTTCATTTTGGATGCCTTGATTTCAAACTCTGGCCTCAGAACTGTGAGACAAGTGTGTGTTGTTCTAGACCACACCGTTGTGGTGCTTTGTTACAGCAGGAAGTTGACAGGAGAGACCTGTGATTATGGACTTGAGTGTGTAGCTGTGAGGGCCCTGGGCCACTGAGGGGACTTTTTAGCCAGGGGGGACAGCAAGGGCAGCTGGTGAGGTCCTGAGACCCAATAGTCCCAGGGTCCTGATGTCAAGTGTAGTCACTACTACAATTGACCTCACTCCCTAGGGAACCCCCAAATTGCACTTTTCCCTTTTGATCCTCAAGAACAATTACTAGAAATTGGCACTACATTTTGTCTCCTTTTCCTAGTATTGCCAAGTCTGGTGATTTGCTTGGAATGCTACGCAATATCCAGGAAGTCTCTGTGCCCCCCACAGCACCCTAATTCCAGGTCGTCAGCTCAGGGAGTCACCTAGGACACAGGAAACCTGGTGACATGCTTGGCTGCGGGGACAGTGAATGGCACCAGGCCACTTTAGGAACTCCTCCTTGCTCCTTATGAAGTCACTCTTGGCAGGGTAGTCATGGCCCCCCGGGGGATCAGGAGGCTGCCAGGGGGATCAAAGAGGCTTTAATGACAGTTCCAAATGCTTTTGTTATGTAGACGTATTTTGTTCTACAAGTAAAGTTGGTGATAACAAAGACTGTATATGCAATAAAAAAGAGAAAAGAAAATATTGAAAATTCATATCTTCTTGATCATTATACTATACAATGTGGGTACATCCATTGGAACAGCCATCATTTAAAAAGAAATAAAATAAGTGTCGGTCAGAATGTGGATAAATTGGAACTCTTATACATTGCTAGTGGGAATAAAAAATGGTGCAGCTTCTCTGGAAAACAACTTGATGGTTACTCAAAAAAAATTAACATAGAATTAACAGATGACCCAGCAGTCTCATTCCTAAGTATATATCCAAGAGAAATGAAAGCAGGGACTCAAATAGGTACTTGTGCACCTAAGTTCATAATAGCGTTATTCACAATAACCAAAAGATGGAAGCAGCCCAGTGTCCATCAACAGATGAATAGAAAAATGAAGTATAGCCTCATTGTCTACTGTAAAAAAGGCAAACTGGCAGTGCAAGGCCCTGGGTGTGATCTCCAGCACTGGAAAACAAAAAAGAAAAAAGAGAGAAAAATTAACTTTTGACACATGCTGCAACCTGAATGAATCTGGAAGACATTATGTTGAGGATAATAAGCCAATCATGAAAAGACAAATACCGTATGATTCCACTTATACAGTTTACCCGGATTAGACAAATTGATAGAGACAGAAGAGAGAATGAGGGTTGCCAGGGCCAGAGAGGAGAAGGGTTTGGGGAATTGTTTTAATGGGTACAAAGTTTAAATTTTGCAAGATGAAAGGCGTTCTGGAAATGGATGATGGTGATAACTGCACAAAATGTGAATGTGATACACATAAAAATGGTAAATATATTTTAACACCATCAAAAAATAAAAACAAATACAAATTAAAAAAGAAATTATCACTGGGGATTCATGAGAATTTTCTGTACTCAGTTTGCTACTTGTATCTGAGTCTAAAATTATTTTGAAATAAAATTTAAAAATAAATTAAACATGTAAAAGGATGACAAGTATATTTATAAATGCGCAGGAGAAAATTATGAGAACATATTCCACATGTCTTAGGTAATGGGATTTATGGGTAACATGTTTTCTTTTTTTCTACTCTTCTGAGTTTGCAAACTGCAAGTCTATTATCACAACTAAGGAAGATAACACTTATTTTTATAGGCCCTTGCTACTTTTCTGTGATACACAGAGAAATGATTCTCTTTTTGATATTCACAGATCAAAGCAGAGTCTTAGTATCTCCAACAGCCTCCGCTATGCCCAGTGTATTATAGAAGCAAATATATTTTTGTTCAAGAAATTATAACCACCATCTCCCTAATCAACAGTGAGGTTGAAATCAGACACACCAATAGCTGGAAAGAAAATAAAAGGCTCGTACTCTGTCCTGGACCAGGAAGAATGTCACCACCATCAACAGACTAGTGGCCTTGTCATGGGGAGGCTTTTTTGTAAAATTCGATCACAATGCTGACACTCTGGCATCTTTCATCAGGTTCTTCTGTTCCTTTCCTTAATCCCCACCCAGCCCACCCCAAAACTTCAGGGAAAGCTCTTCTCTACAGGAAAAGTAAGTATGGCGAAGTTGAAACCGAAGTTCTCATCATCCAGTTAGCTTGCTGTTGGGGTTGGATTGTGTCACCCCAAAGAAGACACGCTGGGCCAGTCTTCTCAGGATGAACTCTTACTTGGAGACGGGGGTCTGTTATCAACTAACGTTTGACTCTCCACCCAAATTCATATTTTGAAGTCCTAACCCTCAAGGTGGTCATAGTAGGAGGTGGGACATTTGGGAGGAAATTAAGATTATATGCTGTCGTAAGGGTGGAGCCCTCGTGATGGGATTAGTGCCCTTGTAAGAAGAGAGCAACTCTGTCTCTCTCCATCTCTCTCTCTCTCTCTCTCTCTCTCTCTCTCTCTCTCTCTCTCTCTCTCTCTTTCTCTCTCTCTATGAGGACACAGCAAGAAGGTAACTATCGGCCGCCAGGAGGAGAACCCTCCCCAGAACCCAACCATGCCAACCATGCCCAGTCTATACTTTGCTATGGAAGCCAAGCTGACTAAGACAGCCTCTTATTATGGAGGTTTTAAAGTTAAGACGAGATCTTCAGGGTGGACTCTAACTCAGTGTGACTAATGTCCTTACAAAAAGAAACATGGACACAAGAGACAGACATGCACAGAGGAAAGAGGCTGAGGAAGAGGAACAATGGCATCTACTAACCCCGGAGGCTCCAGGAGCACCGAGAGAGAGGCCTGCACAGATCCTCGCCCCACAGCACTCAGGAGGAACCAGCCCTGCCAACACCCTGACTTTGAACTTCCAGCCTCCAGAGCTGTGAGCTGAGACTTTTCTATCTTGAGCCACTCGGCTTGGGCAGCTTGGTTTCCGCAGCCCTAGCACACTGGCCTTCATTGTATCTTTCAGTCCAGCTGCTTTCCTGACAAATTCACTGCTGGAGCCTGAAGGGTCGGCCCAATGCTTTGGATCCAGCTCTCATTAACGTCTCCTTCCCAAGTGCAACTCTGAAAATCACAGGCATTTTTTCACAAGTGCCTCAAAGACCCAAATTTACCATCTGTGTTCCTCTAGCCCTTTGTCCTACTACTTTCGAGCCTGTGAATTGCTTATCAGAACAATCCGGCTCCTAATTCTACACCTACCTAGACCCCTTGCCCAGTTCTAGCTCCCTGAAATCTGTAGCACAGACCACTGATCTGACAACCTTGCGGCCCAAAGGGCAGAATGACATGTGGCCCTGCGGGGACCTTTCAAGACCTGATTACACAGCCTTGCACAGCCCCAGATTAGTGTGCCAGGTCCCCATCCTTGGAGGCATGGTTGGTGGCCCAAACACATGGCTGATGGTTGGGCCCATAATCAAGGAAATTCACAGCCCATATACCATAGCAGGGGAGGTACTGACGGTTACAGATGAGATCACAGGTTCCAACTCCATGGAGCTGAGCAATGTGAAAAACAATACTAACATCTTCAGGCCTTTACCTTCCCAGCATGGTGCAAAGAGGACCCTCAGCCTTCCTTCCCTGGATTATGCCGAGCAGAAAGTCTAAGATTGAGAAACTGGAAGTTTGGTTTCTCCTGAAGCCTCTGTTGTCCTTGCCTTGCAGGTGGCTGTCTTCACACTGTGTGTTCTCACAGCCTTTCCCTGGTTCGTTTTCTCTCTCTCTCTCTCGCTCTTTCTCTCTCACTCTCTCTCTCTCTCTCTCTCTCTCTCTCTCTCCCCCCCCCCTTAGAAAGATACCAGTCCTCTTGGATTTAGGGCTTCCACACCTATGACCACATTTAACCTTAGTTACCTCCTTAAAGAACACATCTCCAAATACAGTCACATGTGAGGTTAGTACTTCAACATACGAATATAAGCAGGGGTGGACACACAGTTAAGTCCATAACAGAATCCAGTGAAAGAAATGAAAATGTCCATTCCATTCGGCAATGAGGAAGTCCCTGGTGAAGCTGGAGAACAATTACTTTGAGATGGTGGAAGAAGAATCCAGAATGCAGAGAGGTAAGATGAACCACACCGCATTAAGAAACACAGATAACAATTTTGATTTGAAAACACTTCGATTTCCACATTTTCAATATAGCTGACTAAGTCAGGATGAGAAGAAGAAGAGCAAGCATAGATTCAAGTTGACTTGCATCGTGTCAGACCAGGGCGGTACCACAATGGCTGGTGTTCTTTATGGGGACTCTACGTAAAGCTTCGTGGAGAATTTCCAGAATTGCTGGAGAACATGCAGTATTTCAAAGGACAGAATAAACACTTCAGCTCTTTGTACCAAGACTATTTGTTCATCCATTGACCTGGATTTCTGCATTGCTCACAAGAGTGTCCAGAGAGACCCATGGATGTGAAAGACTGATTCGAACAGGAACTTCTGCCAGATACCAGAAGAAGAGTGTGCTGCTTCCGGCCTGAGTAAAAAATGACAGCTGTTCCAAGAGCAAAGCATACAAAATAAAACATTTTGTACAAATTAAAGCAATGGGCATGCGGGACATTTGACATGGTAAAAAGGAACATTCGGAGAAGAAGCCAAGAACAGATGGCAAAGATGAGAGTTAGTGGTCATCACTGTCACAGAAGGTTTAAGAAAGGACAGAGACAGCTCGGCAGTGGAGCACAAAGGAGCCGCCTTGTCACTCGCAAGAGCAGGGGACCCGCTGAACGTGTCAGCGTGCCGGATAGTGAATCGTGAGCACATGGCGAGGACATGTTCCGTTCAGACAGAAGAGAACTCTGGCACTGGGCACATTTCCGTGAAAATCTGCCGAGGATTTTGAGTGATGAATTTAAACTGAGAAGTCTTGGCATTTGCTCTGATTCTTCAAGGGAGGTTTGAAAAACTAAAAAGCACACGTGTTTTTGAGAAGAATCGGAGCATGGTGTTTCTATTGATCCAGAACCAAAGCATCTATGTTTTGACATAGAAAGCTTCGTCAGTCCGATATTTTGCAAAAACAGCTAATTCAAAACCAAGAGTAAAGTGAATGCTAATTTGTTTCCTTAACATTATTAACATTGTTCCTGTTCAATTCATCCCACAAAAACAGAGTTGATCAGATTATTTTATGTATAAATACTAATGTGACTGATAAATGTTATTAATTTTAGAACTCCAGCTATGATTTGACCTCAACAGGGACAATGCTTTGGCTTGCAGCTTGCTTTCTGTCAACGCAATTTTTGGTGAAAGATGATATTTAATGCACTTGATTACAAATCTATTTCACCAGATATGATTCCAAATGACTTTCTGTTATTTTTACCAAGCACATGTATTGGTACACTGTATACATAATGATCATAATCAACATGGTTATTTTGTACCTGTACATGATACATCTTGGTTTTCCCCCCTCTTCCCCCCTTCCCCTCCCCTCCCTTCCATTCACCCACCCCTCCCTATTTGCAATAAGTGTAACTACACTTTACCATTTTTTCCCCTTTCATCTTACTTTTCTTTTAACCTTCTTCTTTATCCCCCTTTTC
>PVJO010011961.1:0-57512 GCA_004026905.1 Hystrix cristata | reverse complement strand
TTCTTTTAACCTTCTTCTTTAGCCCCCTTTTCCCTATCTAGTTCTCTCTTTTGAATACTATCTCTCTCTCTTTTTTTTTAAACACAATATCTATTCTACCCCTTTGTCCTTATTTACACTTATGGTTTCTCATATCAGAGAAACAATTCAATGTGTACTAATAAGTGTCTGATTTATTTCACTCAATAGTATGTTCTCAAGGAACATCCATTTACATACAAATGACTCTAGTTTATCCTTTTTTATGGCGGTGTAGTACTCCATTGTATAGAAAAAACACATCTTTTTTAGCCATTCATCAGTTGTTGGGCATTTAGGTTGTTTCCAAGACTTAGCTATTACAAATTGTGCTGCTATGAACATGGTTGTGCATATATCACTGTGATATGATGATTTAAATTCTTCTGGGAAGATACCAAGCAGAGGAATAGCCGGGTCAAATGGAACCTCTAGTTGTAGTTTTCTGAGGAATCTCCACACTGATTTCCACAGTGGTTGAAGAAGAGCAATTTTTTAGAAAGGTAAAAAAGAGTCTTCTGTGATGATGAAAATGTTCCCATTCCGGACCCTGGTGCTGGTTGCACAGATGAGCTCATTTATCATATATATTCATCAAATGGTATATGTGGGAATTTATGCTGATTTCTTGCACGTATGTTGTACATCAATTTTAAAAGGACTGGGAGAATTTTCCTAAAGTGTATTTACAGTGTAAGTTAGCCCACAATTAAAGTAAAAGTACACATATTGACTCAGGATGATGTATAATGTATAAAGTGAGCTATGCCACATGAAATAAACTAAGCAAAGAAACAAGTGTGCCTGAATCGAAATATTCCTCAGGCAGATAGACATTTCTCTAACATATGAGAAGTTCCTCAAATCTGATATATGTACAAATGTCACCTTTCTTATTTCAACAACTTGACTTTCCCCAGACTCTACTCCTGTTAATGACACCACTTCTCTTCCTAGAAGACCTTTGGTCTTCTCATTTTCAAAATACTATTATATATCATTGTGTTCGGTCTCTTTTTAATCATTTAGTTGGCAAGTTTTTCCAAGTCTACCTTGCGATGCTTTTGTCTCCTCTTCTCCATTCCTAATTCTACTTTCTTTCTTCAAATTCTTATTGTAAAAATATCCTTTTGTAACATCTCAAACATCATCAATATAAGTTATTTTACTTCATCTTCTTTGAGAACATTTTTGGGATGTTTGCTGGAGTGGTAATCTTCCTTCACAAATGTATACTTTCAAATAAATGCCATGCCCTAACTCTATGTCAAAATCCTAAGATACTGTGGAAATACTACCTTTACAACAGCAGTCTTGCACTTAATAAAAGTCACCATTATCATTTCCTTAATATGCTATTTTGTCCACTTTAAAAAATGTCATAACTTATTTCTCTTCATGTACTCATGCGAAGAACAACTCATCTGTTTCTGTTCCATTTCTTTCTCAATCTATTTTCTCCAAACCTTAATAGACTTAAAAGCTAAACATGAATGTACCTTTAAGCATCGAGCTAAAGTCTAGTCTAGCAAATATTTTCAATCTTGCTTTCATCATTCAACATATTAACTATTATTCTAAACTTAACATTGTGATAAACTTACATTTTATCTCTTCATCTAAGGAATTTATTAAAGTATTAAATAAGATATGGCCAAAGATAGAGCACTACACTTTTGTTCAAGTGCTCTTGTTTTTATTACACTTTGAATAAATCCATAATTAACTATAATTAATATAGTTAATAGCTATTGTATTCTTAATGTTATCCGGAATTTAGCTATCTTTGCTAAGTAACCCCACACACCATGTAAAAATGTAACATAAATGAAAAGAGAATATGAATATAGCACAATTATGAGCCTGAAATTTTAATATCTGGACTTTACAAAACTTTCCTTAGTAAACTGTGCTACTTGTCTATACCATATCGTCTGTCACATTTCTGTTTGCCATCATCAGTTCAAATATAAGTAGATTCTGCACCTGTGATCATTACAGTAAACCTTTGCCTTCGGGTCCAACTCATCTCAGATAAGATGCCTCAGCTCATTTAAATAAATAAACTATTCCCACTCCTCAATTGTGAATTCTACTTACAAAACTATTTTTTTTTTTACATTGTGGTTCTCCTCTATATAGAAGATTATCTACTTAATTAGAAAATATAGAAGCTAAATAGAAAGGGACTGAACTTCTCTGCCATCTGTTTAAGTACTGGCAATCTACTGAAGCTACTAATTTCTCAATTTTTATGTTCCAAGCATAACTGAGAAAAAACGTGCTTAATTCTTAGAGTTTCATATTGTACAGTTAATAATTCTGATAAAATTATTGTTTATGTCAGTAACATGTTTTCTTTTATTTTTACCTACTCCATCATCATGTTCTTTCAAAATCTCTATTATTGTGAAGCAACCTGTTCACCTTCTTTAAACATCTTTACCTACACAGATATTTAAATCAGAATTTTGATTACTCAAAATTTAAATGTTACTGTTCCATCACTATTTCATTGGCCACATTCTTTTTGAAGGAACATTAGAAAATTAAATATTCTTTATATTTTGTAATTGTGCTTCTTAAAATGATGTCTTTGAATGAAATAAAGAGATGAGGATGGAATTGTGGTTATGACTTATGTATCACCCAGGAACTGGAAAAAAAAAACCTTCTGAGGAAGAGATTCATTTAATTCCTCCCAGGCACTTTTCTAAGTAATTGGAATAAATGAAAGAACATAACTGACTTATGGAGCTTACATTTCGATGTGCTTCAGGAAAGAATATAAACATTTCATAGAAAGAGGGGTATATTTCAGTGTTAACGTATCGCTATAAAATTTGACATATCTCTATAAAAAGGAATTCATTAATATTGATTGATTATAATTTTAGATAGTATGTTTTATAATTACATCTCGAGCTATTGATTAACTACAAAGTGTGTGTTTGAATAATCTAAAGATTATTATGATATCTAAATGATGTGAGAATCCAAAACAAGTGTATATTTTAGAACCGTTAGTTCTTGTATAGGTCCAGATCAATAAAATTACCTTAACACTTCAGTCATCCATCATAAAATTTTTTGCACAGAAATATTCCTAGCAAGTTTGGTCCTCTAGGATGCTCCAGAAGAAAATTTAAATATTATTTGTGAATTCGAAAGGAAAGCAAAGGTAAACATAATTAAGAGAAAAAAAATTTAGATAGTTTTTTATCAGCTGTGGGCACACTATTCATAACAGAACATGAATAAATATTTGTATAACTGTATGCGCTGAACCATTAAATCATTGATTGTCCCTGTTGATTTGTTTGACATAAGTGGTCGATATTGATATGTTAGTCATTAATAGTTTTTAATCCACTTGCCCTTCTTGAGAAATTGGAAACCCTGAAAACAGAAATATAGCAATTAAGGATGAAGTGGCAGACTAAACCACTCTGAAGTGATTCAGAATAGACTTTTAATTTTCAGGCACTTTTGTAACACATAAAGTTTTCAAAATCAGGGAATTATGCAAGCATTCATATGTCATGCATCTGTTAACATAAATATAATCAAAGTGATTTGATTTTTATTTAAATGTTATTAACTTTTGATTAAAATTATCTCGGGCAATTTATTGGTCCAATAGTTCTGAGATTCTATTTGTTAAAATGTACTTCTTCTGAGGAAGTAATTTAATTTTCGACTTGATAGTTCAGTTCATTAATTATGGTACCTTCAAAACTGAAGTTCCTTTGTAAACAAGCTGAAGTAATCATGTTCAGAAGCTCAGACTGAATAGCTGGGGGACAATAATACCTATCATAGTTTCTAGGCTTAGTATTCCATTTATATTCAAACATTAGAACACACTGTGCATTACTAATTTCCACTGAACAGAGTGAAACTAGTTTCTATTGGTTCTACTTAAAATATTTTACTATTTTTCCTTTTGAATTTGTTAAACTCATACTACAAGGACATTTCAATTTTTTTAATTTACAGAAATTTATCATTTCATTAGCCTCAAAAGTTTCCAATTGAAGAAATGTTGGTAGCCAAAGTTATTAAATTTTCAATAGCTATAATTTGATAAAATCATATTTATTATTATATTCCAATTTTCTTATGTTTTTTCCTATTGAATAATTTAGTAATATAGTATTAACACATTGTTTTTTTACTATTCTCTTATTAGAATAAAATATAAATGAAAAATGTAAAATAGAGTGTAAATTAAAAGTTAATTCTTAAAAGTCATCAGCATCTATAACATTTACACTTTTATTGGGAAGTTAGGATAGTTAACATGCATTTTGTTTTCATTTATATTCCCTTGTTTAAGTCAGACATTAAAATTATATTTTTAATAACTACCTAAATATTTTTAAATAAAAAAATCTCTATCTCCACATTTATCATTGTTTTATGGTAGAAACATTCAAATTCACTTCTTGTAGCTTTTTAAAATATACAATATGGAATCGTTAATGTCTGGTCATCCCACTGTGCTACATAGTACATCAGAACTTCTCTTTTTCAATCTAATAATGTCTTAGCACCCATTGATTAACATATCCACATCCTTCATCCACTATTCTCATCAGCCTTTGGCAACTGCGTTGGCATTTTTTAAAATTTTTATTTTTTTATTTTTCTATTTTTTAACCAAGAACATGTATTGGTACATTGTACATATAATGATCACATTCATCATGTTTATTTTGTACCTGTACATGGTGCCTCTTGGTTGCATTGGCATTTTTAAAGAGTGCTGTTCACTTATTTTAACAGAGATCTCTCAATCTGGATTTGTCTTGTATCTTCTAATGTTTGACTGAAGTTATTTTTTGTAATATCTCAGAAGTCAGGATTCTCTACAGTCATATTTGACAGCGCATAATATTAGTAGGCCTTACTAACCTTAAATATTTGTATAAGTTGGTGTTTTCTAGGTTTCTTCACTGTAAAATAAGCACTTTCCTTTAGTAACTAATACCTTTGGCAGCTACTAAAATATTTTGCACATAATCATATTTTTTTCTTATAGTTTTGCGCAACAATTTTATTGCTCATTATTGAACCTTAATAATGGAAAAATTGTTACCATGATGTTTCAATGGTAATGTTCTAGTTTATTACTTTCGTTCTACAACTATTGATTTGAGTGTTTATTTTTTAAATCATTCATTTATAATTATTATGGATATGCATTTTAAGTATGTTATATAGTTATTTATCTTGTTGCCTAAAGCATTCAGGTTGGGCCCTTGAGAGCTCTTTTGGTTTATCCTCTGTGCTCTTGAAGAAGGAGAGTGAATTTTACCCTACGTGCCAGTTAATGTAGATTGTCAACTAGTCTAGATTAAGAAAGTTTTGGAAAGCAATTGGATTTTGAGGCACTAATCTCTTCAATGGGTCTGATGAGCTCAAAGCTAAAGGAGTGATTAGGACACAGAACCATGTTGGAGGAAGTAGCTAAAGGGGACATGATCTATATCTGTTCCTTGATCCCTTCTTCTCTGACTTTTCTCCTGTACTATGTTTCCCAACCACCATGAAGTGAGTAGCTTAGCTTCACCATGTACTTCTATAATGCTCTGGCCTTCAAGTCAGGCAGCCATGGACTGAACGCTTTGAAACTGTGAGCCACATAGACCCTTTCTCCTTTAAACTGTATGTATCAGCTATTTTCTCCCAGCAAAGGGAAAGCTGAACAATACACCTTATTATTCACATATTACTTAATTATGAGTAATTGTGTTACAATTAATGAGCCAAATTCAAAACATTTTTAAGTAATGTTGAGCTGTGTTTTCTTTTTGCCTAATATCCTTTTACTGTACCAATATCTCATTTATGAGATCACAGTTTTAAGTGGTCATGGTTCCTTTGGCTCTATTTTTCATGTGACAAGACTGTGTTGAGGGCTTGGCAGGAAAACTCCCCCAGAAGTTAAACACCAACTGTCAATATTACTTTTCCTTGCTGATGTTAGTGGCAATAGAATACTGTTTTGTTTTGTTTTGTTGTTTATTGTTCAAGCTTTGTGGCTAGAGTAGTTCTTTCTTTCAATTGGCTTCTGAATGCCCTCGACACAACCCCATCACTGTGTGTGCATGTTTGTGTCTTGTGTTTAGAGCACTTCTTTACTTTTTGCACTACAGCATGCTTGAAGCTCATCTGCATTTCTATCACACTCTGGAATCAGCTGTTTCTGCAAAGAGCCCAACAAAAGCATTTTCTGGCCTATAACTGTCACAAGTCTCTCTCCAGCGATGCAGCGTTTCTCTCCTCCTTCGCTGAGCCTGGAAGACAACAAGGTCTTAGAGACATGTTCTTTTCTCCAACATCATATAAGGTTCTGGTAGAAACTGTTCAGAACAAATCTTAGATAAAAAGAACTTTTTAGACTACTTAACAAGCATTTTCCTCTGTCTTTATTGGAACCACAGGGCAATTTTTTTCTATGTATTTCACTCTGAGAGCCAGACAGTCCTCGGAGGTAAAACTCACAAAATTTTTGGGTTCTCCAATACTTCAGATCCCACAAGTTTCTCATTTTCACTCTGGTCCACACTCAGCTTCCATCCACTTCCCCAAATTACCGCGGATGCTCTCCTATCAGCTCCTGCTCTGGCAGCTTCTGCTCTAGGCAGGCAGTCTCAGATGTGAAGCGCTTTTTCGCCTGCCTCTCTCCAGATTTCAGGTTGGCTGTTTGTCCTGTGACTTCGGTTCTCTGAGTCACACCATCGTTATTTGGTATGATAAAGTTTTCTGTACTGAAGAACAAGAGTGGTGACTGAGAGCAGTTTACATGCTGGGCCTGAAACCAGAGGTGCTGGCTTGTGTCCTATTGGGCACCTCCTTGTTTTCTGCCCTTTCAGTTGTGGTTAAGTCCTCATTGAGGAGTTTTATGTTGATTATATTAATTTTCTACTTCAGCATCTCCTTTTCAGTCTCGTAGGTGTTGTTAATCCATAGTTTAGATCATCATGATGTTTTAGTTTTAAATCCTCGGGTATGGATTCAATTTCTCGGACATATTTATAATAATTGTTTCAAAATTTTACTGTTAGTTCCACATAGATCTCTTTGCATCAGTGTGGACTGATAACATTTGATCTTGATTCTTGGTCATTTTTCATTATAGTGCTTATATTTTTGTTGTTACTGTTGAAAAGTAGACCTGTTATATTTTACACCATCTATTTTAGCAGTACTTGATTATTTTTTCCTATTATTACCCAAATCTGTCTCCTTGATGTGGGTAGCCACTGATAACTCTCTTCAGTTTTGTTAAATCCTAGTTTTATTTTATATCCTTGATTTTAGGAGTCTCTTGTGTGTCTGCATAGCTCATAAGTCAGCTAATGATTTGAGCACAGGTTGCGTCTGGCTAGACAACTTAGTCCCGTAAGACTGGGACAGCTCGCCAATGGATTTGTGCGTGGTTTGGTGAGTGCATTCAGAGTTGAGCCAGTTTTTAAGTCTGTGCCACCTGTCGCTTTCCTCAGGCTCTCATAGTTCTTCCTTGTACACACACAAAGTTTTCCAGTCAGGGACTATTTAGACAGGTTATCTGGGCCTTCCCAAGGCTCTCTGACTTCCAGAATCAATGGTTGATTTTTGTCTGGACTATTTTTTGCTTTACCTAGCATAGCAACTTCACAATGGTATGTTTTCTGTGTCTACTAAGGGAATAAAAATGACACCAGGTATTGATTTTTTGTCTCTGTCTCCAAGTCTACGCCATGCAGGACAGAAATTGCTAGTTTTCATAGAAAGTCTCACCCTGGGAAAATCTCCTGCTCTGACTGAGCTGGGAAGGAAAAAGTGGCAGCAGCTTCTGGCAATTTTTGTTCATACCCAAAATTTTAGTAATTTTCATATCACAAAGCAAAATGATCCATTTTCATGTAATTCTAATTAAAAATAATCTTAAACTCCTACTGCAAAACTGCTTAAAATGGGCTATGTGCAAAGTTCAATATATTTAACATGATGTGGAGAGTTTTCACAGTTACGGTGCCGCAGGCTGCACTTCTTTTAAAAGAGTCATTCAGCATGTGAAGTGCAATGTCCTGACAACAAGTATGCAAGTTCCCATGACCAGTGACATTACAGTGAGCAAAGAAGGGCAAGCAGCTCCTGGACGTAAAGGCAGCATCCTCCACACCTGCCTGCTCTCTGTTTTAGCAATGCCACCCTCCATCAAAGGAGATATATATATATATATATATATATATATATATATATATATATATGGAAAATGGAGCACCAGGTATGGGGTTTATGAAAGGTCTATATATTTCACTTCCTGAGTAAGTGAAAATAATATGGCTCCACTTAATTAAAGGACCTCAAGGAACACTAGATGAAGAATATTTCTAAAGCAAATTCTTTGTGTGTGCATGCATTTATATTTACAAATTTTTTATAAGTATATGTTTGCAGTACAAAGTAGTTATATCCATTTTGAGGAATTGGTACATGTGCATTCTGCATCTTGATCAAGTCACTTTTCCTGCAGACACATGGAAAAACTTTGCGGATAGGTGGGAGAATTTCAGCTTCTTAGGAACCGGAGGCTAAATAAAAGAGTTTCCTCAATTCACATTGGAAGTTTCATGGAGTATAGAAATTAAGAAGACTAAGAATGAATTTCTCCATACCACCAATTAAATAAAAATACGTAGTTTAATGTAGCAAAGTCAAAATTGAACATGTATGTATAGAAATGTTGATAGGGTATTTTTTCATGAATGAAGGAGAACAGATTTTCAGGATTTAATTCATGTGAATATACTAAAGCTTACTAATGAGTGGCAAGACTGCTACTGATCTTATTATATTTGGGAATGGCCATATATATAATCCATATGTGTGTATATGAATTATAGAATAGCACTTTCCAATATGTTTAACTATATGAGTATTTAATGAGGACATTGAAACAAGACATGAGCTTTCTAATTTTATATGGTTTGAATACAGCAGATTTCCCTTGGCAGTGCTCCAATGTGCCTACCTGCAGCTGATTAGGGAGTACTATTCTTAATGTTATTTTGTTTGCGCATCCTTGATAATATTCTGCATCCTTTTATTTCAGTGCTTTTCACAATTTTTTAGCCTACGAATATCAAACAATGAAGCTTTTCAATTTCCTAATATTAAACATTGTGAGTTTTTTTTTTTTTAGAACGACATGGGCACAGATATAGAAGAGTGGAAAGAAGGAAGTCAACAGTAATTTGGAAATGGGCAGTTTTTAGAAAGCCACTTAGATGTGGCTTTGTGCCTCTTGAAGAATAATCCAGGAAAGGACTCCAAATGGGAAAGGGAGAAAAACGTGTTTTTTAAGTCTTTTATTTGTTGTTGTTGATTTGTTTCCTAGTTTTACTTCCTCGTACAGTCTTATTAATAAAGTTATATCACCTACTATAGAACTCAGGTAATTTATCTCTGATCTTAGTATTACTGTTGCTTGACAACTTTTATCTAAATATGTTTCTTAACAGTAAAATAAAATATTCACTTTTAAAATTAAACGAATAGAATTGTTTCTCTGATATGAGAAACCATAAGTGTAAATAAGGACAGAAAAGTATAGTAGATACTAAGTACAAGAAAGATAATATTCAATAGGGAGGAAAATTAGAAAAGGAGGAGGGGGAAAAGAAGGAAGGGAAAAACAGAAGAAAGAGAAAAAGGGGAAAATGTAAATAAAGCTATCATAAATAGGGAAGGGAGGGGCAGGGGAAGAAGGGGGGAAACCAAGATGGGTCATGTACAGTTACAAATTAACTATGATGAATGTGATCACTATGTGTACAATGTACCAATACATGTTCTTCATAAACAAGTAAAAGTTAAATAAATTGATATGGAGAATATTCTTGTGAATAGGAGTATATTTTGTCATTTGGTACACAAACACATATAATGATTTTGTGTTCTTTGAATTCTGACTCCTGAGTGTAAAACCTTCCCTTAGTGTTTAGTTCAACTATACTTATGGTGTGAAACTTTGGGGTGTTGGGTGAATGATTTTCGTATCTACAATCATCTTTAGACATGGCTTTCTTTTTATAATAAAATCCTAATTTCCTGTCTTCCCCATACACTGCAGTAAGAATGACAAAGTCATATTGTTCGTTTATTTTTCTAATATTCTCAATGTAAATTTTAATCAACGCTTCATTATTCCATTTGGGTCATAAGATAACTGAAGTGTCTCTTATTAGAAATACAATGTTAGGCTTTCTATGGAGACAGTAGTTCTATGTTTTGTTGAGTTTGCGTTAGAGGTGAATGCATTAGTCGATATTCACTAAGTTTCTACTTAACATTGGTATCTAAGTTTTATAGCAAAAAAATTCTACAAAAATTGACCTTTAGATGAAATGTGAACTGAGATATTCAAGGAGAATATTGATATCTGCACCCTCATTTAGTGCATCAAGAAAAAGATGCATTAATAGATGGATAAAGATACACACACATATATTACAGTGTTAGTGGTAGAATCTGGGTGATGATTATTTGACTGCTGACTGTCAAATTCTTTCAATTTTTCTGTGTGTTTGAAGATATGGGGAAGGCTGCCAGGAGAAGGGGAATAAAGGGAGAGAGACAGAAAGGGATTGAAATTGATCGAGATACATTACATGCATTTACCAATTCCTCCAAATTAACATCAGTATTCTGTATTTAAAACGAGCACTAATAAAAGAAAGAAAGGTTAAACAAAGAAAATTTTTATAATCAATTATCAAGGAAAACTAACGCAATGATCTATATTTTGAAAAGAACTGCTATTTTGATTATGATTGGTGTTTAGCGATATAACCAGCACACCTTTGAAATCTGGGTTTCCTGAATTTATTTAATAATTTAGTAAAATTTTGATAAGTATCCCTTTACATATACAATAATAATGTTTTGACTAACAAAAAGTTATATTTTATTACCATTTTCTATGAACCAGAGAATGATCTAAGCTTTTGTGCAGAATTATGCTTACCATAATTCTGAAAGATAAACATTATTTTTATCATGAAGCTTGAAGAGGACTTCTGCTTGCTTTCATATATTAAGCACTGTAGCTCGCTTTATTTACTTATTTATTTTTGGTGCTGGGGATCGAAGTCAGGACCTTGCGCTTGCAAGGCAGACACTCTGACCACTGAGCTAAATCCCCAGCCCCATTGCTTGCTTTAGTATACTTCCTGTATGTTATATTAACTACTTGCTTTAGTATTAAAGGCAGAATTTAAATCCAGATTTTTTCGTACCTGAATCTTTATTCTGTTTCCTTTTTTTGCTTCCTGCTTCCTTAAACTGTTTCTCATTTAAAACAATGACTACCAGCACAAAAGTGGAACATTTGAGAGAAAGCTCTTCCTGCTGTTTTTTGTATTATGTTTTCTGTTAATAATATCAACTATATTTATGAATATGTAATTTATTACACCCTTAAAGGCTTTCATTTGGCTTTAAGCCGGATAGGTATACTGTTGCTGTCAGTTCTTAATGTATGATTTGGAGTGCTGAGATTTAAATAAATGACTGAATCATGAAAACCGGGAAGTTCCTTTTTCATCATTCACTATCTTTATTCACAATAAAGAGATTAATGTGAATGTATAATTTGTGACCAAGAGGTAGTGTCAGATATTTAACCATATTTTCTTGTAAGCTTTCCTGGCAGGGAGATTAAATATACTTTCTTCCAAGGAAATAACATTACTAAGATGTTTATATAGTAGTCAAAGATAATAAATTTCATATCAGGTTTTAATACACTGTAAGTTTGTTTGTTTTGAAGTCTGGAAGTAGAAACTGTTTACCTAGAGACAGCTTGTCATGAAACTGTCATTCCTTATGGTGTTCATACATTTTGTAAAGAGAGTAAATTTTTTATTCACCCTCTTTTTTAGAACTATGTTAAGTCACACGAAATGAAACAAATTGTAAAACATGATTTTCTGAATGAATTACCACATTCTCTATGACTTAATTTATTCTGACAATTTTCGTAGCACCAATACAGATTTTTTCTAACAAGTACAACTACGTTTGGTGAAGCGCACTTATTTCCTGTCTCTCAAAAGCCACTCAACTCAAATGGAGAAATATCGATGGCAGGATGGACAGTACAAAAGAAAGATACAGCAAATTTAAG
Organism: Hystrix cristata; assembly: GCA_004026905.1. NCBI lineage: Eukaryota > Metazoa > Chordata > Mammalia > Rodentia > Hystricidae > Hystrix > Hystrix cristata. Next base: position 45,313 of record PVJO010011961.1, on the reverse strand, counting down.
TTAATTAACATTGAACTGGGGTTTATAAAACATGAAGTAAAGGCCATAAAACAATATTATAAAAATTTAAGCAATAACCTTTTTAGAATGCAATTAATTACATAATGGTATGATGTCTTTAGTTTTGGAGGTGAAATAATGAGAGAGAAGAAAAAATAATAAAGCCCACATGCACAAAGGGGAAAGAAAGACACAAAGAGACAGATGCAGCTATTAAACTGGTAGAGAATTTAGTGTCTTCAAATCATACAAAAGTGACCAAATGTGAGGCTCAGTTAGATTGCTTGATATGGTCTGAATGTGTCCCCCCCAATTTATATGCTGCAGTATAACCACCAGTGCAATAGGGGAGAAAGGTGGGACCTGTAGGAGGTGATTACATCACATGAGGAGGAACCTTGAGGATGAAATGGGGTTGTTGGCTGCCACCACCCTTGTACCCTTCTGCTTTCTGCCATGTGAGGAAAGGACACAGCATCCAAACCACCATTTGGAAGCAGAGTCAGGGCCCTCACAAGACACTAGACCATCCCTTGATCTTGGAGTTTTAGAACTATGAGAAATAAATTTCTATTTATTTCTTTAGACATTCTCATGTATTTATGATAGCAGCAGAAGTAGGCTAAGATGTCACCCTTATAAGAACTAACAGCATTAGAAACTTTCGTCAATGTATGTATCACCTTCGGAATTTCAGATGTAGTTGCTGGCGAGCACTTGATAGAAATCAATCAATCAATCAATCTATCTATCTATCTATCTATCTATCTACTTTTGGTAGCCTTTAGAATGCCCAAAAGCTTATGTGGTTTTGCTCAACATATTTCTCCAGTTCCTAGTCCAAGAATCTAAAATATTTATAGACTGAATGAGTTAATGGTTTCACTTTCTGAAATTACCTCACAAATTGAAGCTATTGAACATCCAAATTCTGCTTTAAAAACTCCCTGCAGTATAGTTTTTGTAAAGTATAGCTTTTATAAACCTCCACTTATACAACTCATTATTGCAGGATCTTGTAAGAGCAAGGACGCCAAGTCCTCTGTGGATTCCGGCAGTCTCTTCCTTGTACCATCTGTTTCACTAATATACTTTTCCCCTCAGGTTTTAAAGTCTTTCTCTGAAGAAATATTTTGGGTTCCTTGAGATTGCATAGCACTTAAATACATAGCTATGCAATATTCATGGGTAGAGTTACTAAAAGTTATTGAATATCATTGGACAAAATTTCCGAAGTTTTCATAATCTCAAATGGAGAAAAATAAATTTGTCATCAAAGTAATAAATCTCATATTCACTTCAATAATACACTAAATCGCACTTCTTTTTCCTGATTTTAGGAAATATGAGACTGTGCCTACCACACCAACCAGTTTGAAAGTAAAAAACAAATGCAAAAACAAACGAGTTCATCAAGCAGTAGGTTGCCAGTTATCAATTCTGTTACTCCTTAGAAACGATAGCATGCTTAGAGTACAGATAAGATTTGATCCTTTTAACACCTAAAATCTGCTTTAAAAACTCCCTGTGCTTTCTATGCTTTAGACATTCTCATGTATTTATGAGAGCAGCACAAGTGGGCTAAGATGTCGCCCTTATAAGAACTAAGAGCATTAGAAACTTTCATCAATGTATGTATCACCTTTGGAATTTCAGAGGTCGTTGCTGGTGAGCACCTGACAGAAACAGCTCTAGCTATTTATCTATCTATCTAAATTGCTATATAGATATTTAACTGAGCCAGATTTTTCCTCCTTAGAGTTTCAGTAGATCAAAGCGTATAATCAGTCACAGGGCAGCTACAGCGCTCTCTCCAATTCGAGTAAAATATTTCTGATAATGAATTTATACATATTTATTTGTAGAGAAAAGTTTAAATCATAATTTAGATATCAGAATAGTTATAAAAATGGTAACCTGCTTCCTCAGTAAAGTATATGAGTATACCCAACAGCGTGGGGGCAATTGAAATGACTAGATATTATTTAAATTCTGGAGACATGATGCAATGATTTTATTAATATTGCATAAGAAAATATTGGTGGTCATCCATATTTTTAATACTGTAAGCCTTTTATTTCTGACATATTTTTAAATCTGGGGTCTTCTGAGATTACCTTTCTTTTGGCGGCACCAATGTCAGCCTGATTATAGGATTGACTTCCCCTAAAGGATCACAGGAAATTTAGTCCCCACCAGACTACTTCTGAAGATTCTCGATGAGTACGATTACTTACAGTTCGTGTGTGACACACACCACTTCAGCCAATAGACTGCAACTTCACTGCACTCATTTTTGAAAAATTTCTCACAGCCTCCCCTCACAACTTCCGTGCTCTCCGTGATCTACTTTTCCCCGAATACTGACGATAAACTCATTTATTATTCTCAAGTCACATCTCATATCAGACAATCCTTAAATTTTGTTGTACGATGAAATCTTACTGGAAGGGATTTCAGCACACAGCAGAAAAAAATTAAAACTGAAAGCCAGAAATCATCCCTGGGAGTTGTTTCTTCTTACAGCGTGGGCTCTTGGCTGGCGATTTGTGATTGGCTAGTTCTTCAGAGATCCGTCTCTTACTCTGCCCTTCATCAGAAGGTCCCAGCTGCAGGAAACTGTAATACACTTCATGTAAAACGATGTTCCCTCTGAAGGAAAAAGAACTTCACTTTTTGGATCATATAATTTCATTTCCCAATTGATCAGAATGTTTCCATTCTACATATTGATTTAATCTGGCATAATTGCATTAAAGTTACGAGAAAACAGAAGAAGGTCACTTGAAAGATTAATCATATTTGCACTTTACAGCTTAAATGAAGAACAACTTTAGAATAATGGTGTCTTGTTTATTTTTGTTTTGATTTCGGTAGGATTATTTTGAAAGACTCATGACTGTTTATGGTCAAGGGACCTCTGTTTCCCCTCTTGTTAAGAACACTTATAAATTAGAAAAGTGGGCAAGAGACAGCAGACAAACGTGCCTCCTCCTTTTCCATCAAATCCAGCAGTCTTAGCATTTATCTTTTTCCATTTATATCTTTATCTTTGCTCTCAGTTCATAATTAACTTAGTGGCTCTTCCAAATCTTTTATCAATCTCCACTACTTGATGACATCTTGATTATGGACAGTCTCAGAAAATAAACTAACCTATCGGTGAACAATAAAGATTTGTAATGTAAATTCCGTAAATTTTTGTCTTCTTCATAATTTAAGGTAAACAGTTCTACATTTCAGGGATCTATTTTTATTGTTTCTTTTTTCAATTACATTAATTTATACTCTATATTGTTTCCTTCTATGGATCTTATTTTTTGTTTTGTTTTGTTTTTGAGGTGAAACATAGACTACTGAGTTGTAATATTTTCTCTTTTCCAATATATAATGTAATTAGTGTTATAAATTTTTCTCTCCATTAATTTATCTGTGTTCTACAACATGTTTTATTTGTACTTTCATTCCTTTTAAGATATTTTTATATTTTCATTTAAATTTTTCTAGTTGGTCCATGAATTTTTTTAAAGGAATATGTTAGTTTCCAAATATTTGAGGATTTTCCTATTATATCTTTCTTATTAATATCCAGTTTGATTCTACTGTTACCTAAGAACATCTTTGTATGGGTTCAATCCTCCTAAATGTTGAGAATTCTTGCTATGTCTCAGGAAGGAGTCTGTTTTCTTACATGATTTCTAGGAACCCCAAATTACCATGTATTCTGCTGTTGTTAGAGTATGGTATAATGTCACATTATACTGTGTATTGACAGTATTGTTGAGTTTTGTGTTTTGCCAATCATCTGTATTGTTCAATCATTTGGAGAGAGAAGAATGTGGAAGAATACAGTCCTAAATCGTAGACTTTTAAATTTTTCTTTTCAGCTCTATCAGTTTTATTTTACCATGTTTTGGCACTGTTTTTTTGTTGTTTTTGTGTGTGTGTGTGTGTGTGTGTGTGTGTGTGTGTGAACATTTAAAATTTCTGTCTTTTTCTTGGGTTAAAACTATTATCTTTATGTAATATCACTTTCTGTGACAATTTTTTTTTGCTTTGAAACTTGCTTTAACTGATACTAATACAGCCATCTCTGTTTTTTTTAATTAATATTTTGGGGATAAACAAAAGAGAAACAGAGAAAGGGGCACAAGAAAAAACCAAAAATGTTCTCAATCTGAAATTATTTTGGCATGAAGTCTCTCATCTCTATTAGTAGTTGTACCAGTGGTTTTCTCAATGTGTCTTGTATTTTCTGTTTTCAAATTACTTCCATTGATCATTTTATCGTCTAAAATCTGCTATGACTTGCCAGTTTAATTCAAACATTTTTTGAAGATGACATTCCTAAGCAAAAATATGAAAGGAATCTGAATATCTGAGATACTGCGTTTCATTTTGCTGACTTTATTTAGTAGTTTTAATTTACTACTATGTTGATAATAACCTCAAAGCATAAGTGCCTTATGAATTGGAAATGAAAAAGGCTTTAGAATTATTACACAGACATTTTCAAAATTGTATTACTATCATTAGACTTTATGTTGTTTTTATTTCCTGAAACAATTAACTTCCAAATTTATTTGTTCTCTAATTCGAACAGCAATTTTCCAAAATTTAGGAAGATGGAAAAAGTTCCTTATAATAAAAACAGTTATTAACGGTGTAACTTAATATCATTAGTACTGTTTTTCAAAACTATGGTTTGAAAATAGATTTAGGTACTTGGTAAATATTGCCCATGAAGCTATTACTATCTTTCAACATTAACGTGTTATATCTTATTGTATAATTTCCTGTGCATTTAAAGTTAATGAAAGTGGACTCACTTAATAAAGTAAGAGAGAGTACAATTTCTGTGCTTTTTATCTTATCTCTAAATCCATTGATTTCATCATATATCAAAGTTTTAGCAATGCAATATAAATAATCACGTCATTTAGATCAAGTTGTTCAATAGTGGTGACGATTCCTCATATGGTTAATATTTTTGAAATATTTTTATCATTTACTAAGCATGTTACGATAAATTGTGCAATGATTGTAAAATGTTCCATTTATTCCTTTAGTTCTGTTTATTTTTCATCAATTTAAATCTTTCATGCATATAAAATATTGATTGTGTGACTTCCTGATGAATTGACGCTTTCATATCAAGACCTGGTCCTTTTTATGTGAACACTCCTTGTCTTTTAATCTCCTTTGGTTGCATTAATATAAGCACACTAGCTCCCTTGTTTATTGTTTGTCTATTACATTTTCCCATTCTCTTACTTTTCCAGTTCTCCTTATGAGACCACTCCTTGCTTATCTTTAAATTTTTAGTCAAGGATGTCAAATGAAAGAATCATTACACACACATACATACTCTCACACACAAATATGACAAACTTTAATGTGTTTTTTATACTTTTGAGATACTTAGAAAACAATAAGTCAAACTAAACAAAAACAAAAACAAAAGGCAAACAAAAACAAAATAACCCCACTTTCCTAAAAACAGAAAAAGCATAAAACCTGTGAGGGAAAGGATTAGATACTAGAAAGAGGAGCCAAGAAATCAAAGAAGAGCACGACAGGACTTTGGGAGGGGTAAAAATCTAGATGCAGGAGACATAATTGTTAAACATAAAATGTGTCTTGGCTTAATAAAATATTCAGTCTACAGATTAAATGGGGTCACGGAGCCCTAAGCTGTTAATGAATATATGACCCACCCTGAATTATCCTAATGAAATGACTGCTGCCAAGGACAATGTGAAAAAATTAAAGTGTTCTTGATATGAAGCACAGATTTCTTCTAACAGACTAGTGCTAGACTTAATATCAATGCAAAGATGTATTCAAAGTGTACAGTGCATATTTAAATTAAAAATTGCCATTAACACCTCTCAAAATATTCCCACTGTGTTTGAACAGTTATCTCATCCTTCTTGCCCATCTGAAGCACTTCTGACTGTCCTCTTTTATGAGAGTCTTTCTGTGGTGTGATTAGAAACACAGTGAATGCTGCTGCCGGGTGCCATCTGACGGAGAGGCTGTCTCAGGACAACATCACAGTGTACTAACATGATTCTCATTTTCTTCTGTAAATTACTTAGGATGTGAGTTTCTCCTATCAGAGCAACCTTAAGATATTTTACCTTTTGTATCCAATATATTTTCCTTGGTATTATGGTCTCAAGAGTCATCCATTTTCCTACAAATGACTCAAATTTACCTTTCTTTAAGGCTGAGTATATATATATTGCCAAAAAGTGTATCTGAAAATAAGATTTCCCTGGTTTCGAGTGTTGGTTTACATGTATCTGCATATTATGGTGGGGGAGTTATAATGACTTCAGTTAGTGTCATGAATAAGTAGAAGAGTTTCTGTAAATGTACAGAGTTTAGGCAAATGTGTTCATGTTTCAAATTCCAGAAGAAATTACATATCTTAAGGTGTTCATGTGCAACTGCGACACACAATTGCTTTCGTGCAATTAGAGGCTCTTCTCCTGGAGAGTGTCGGGGGTCCAGAGATTCTGAGTTTAAAGTGTGCTCTGTAGGGCTGATGAGAACAGAGATGCACAGGAAATTAAAGAGCAGTGAGTAGTAAAACTGAACACTCTCTTGAAAAAGAAAAAAGATTTTGACTACACTTACTGAAGTCATCTTCATTGCTTTCAATTTTTCAGAGGCACTTAACATTAATCCGTAAAAAAAAAATGTATTTGTTTTGCTTTTTTGCTCCATATTTGTATTCATGATTTGTATGTATCTTCTTTGACTGCTAGTATCAGCTTTAGCTCTTTTAAATTACAAACTTTATAGAGGAAAGGCAATTTCCATGTAATCCTGCGTGACAGGTACACACGCACCCTTAAGCCATTGAGACCATGCTTAGCAGTCGTCAATAAAGCACCTACTGCACCATGGACTGTTACTGTCCTGGCAGTCCAGTACATGGGCAGCACAGATAGCAGGCAAATGTAATTTTCTTCCTTTCATAGACAATCAGAAACAAAGAGGTTAAAGAAACCTTATGTGGGATATTTTCTGGGCGTGCAGCTTGGCTTGTAATACGCCACATACATGAACCCTAGCACCTAAAACTCCTGCCGTCACTTGGTTGACAGAAAGAATGCTATTGCCAGTAGAAATGGACAAACTGCTGCAGAACTACGTGTGAGAAAGTCTGGACTTTCATTTCAGATGTTCAGTTAGGCAGGGGAGAGGAGCAGCTGACATGCTCTTTATTCTCAAAATGATTTCCTTAATAGAGCATCTGAAGCCAACATCACTTGAATAGTGGGATTCTAAACTGTTATGGAAGCCGAATTGTTTTCATTTTCAAGTAGAGCGAGAATCTTTATGATGCTAACACGATGGACTTTGCTTGCTAAAATTAGATAAAGAACTGTGAAGTCTCTCCCTACATGGCTTTTTTTTTTCCCTGAGAATACCCAAATGTAAACAAGTGGTGAAGATTATTGAAGTCTTGACATTATTGTTGCATTATTAAATCGGGGCAAAAAAAGAGAATGAACATGTACCTCACAATTTGCATAAATATTTTTGTGTGCTTAGTACTTATCTAGATGAGAACTATTTAAAGGGTTTTAAGTAGATTTTTTTCTCAGTCTTAACTTTGAGCATAAAAGTGATTATAGATACAAAGCTAATATTATGAAGTAATAACTATTTGAAAAATGTTCCCTCTGCCTAAGTAAATCCAGTTGCCTTAGAAGAAGTGATGTAATTTTTGGCAATTTGAGTCTATGTTAAATTTGAGCCTATGTAATATTACCAAATCAACAGATCATTACTAGTCCTCCAAATAAATGCTTGAAAGACAAACAATAGCTTCATATGTACCCTGTTGTGTCCAGAAACCCGTGGTACATTACCCCAAATTCTTAGATTATTATCTTCTGTTCAGCTAGAACATAAACAAATGTCACCATTTAGTTTTTTAACCTACCCTAAGCTCTTTCATGACACATGAACTATGCTAAGCAGGAGATGCATGGCGCTAATTATTATAGTGATGTGATCCATTTGCTAAATGGGGAGAATATCAATAATTCACTAGAATTAGCTGCTGAAACACTTACTGTCAGACAATCTAAGCCAGGCAACTCAGACTGTAATCTTTTGTGTGTACTAGTTGGCATTCAGATGCTTCCTTTTCATTATGAAATATAAATACATTTTCTTCCTTGCAGCAGTTTGGATTACAAAAGATGGCAGATGTATAATATGTCTAGACTGATTATTCGAGGTACTAGGCAGGCCTGGAAGACAGTCTGCAGATGTCTCGTACTTAGAGAAAATCAGTCTCACAAATTTTTAAATGCAAATAGAATGATGTCTGCTAATAAGGACAAATTTTAATGCCCTCCGCCCCAAGCACAATAACATAAATATAGAATTCGTTTTTTTTTTAACTTGTAATAGAAGAAAAGTGGTTCTTAAATGTTAAATGATTTTATTGGGGTTAGTCTAGTTATTAAATTACTGGTATCCCAAAGTTGTGCATGTCCCCAAACAATCATATCTACCATTGAAATTTCTATTGTATTTGATTTATTGCCTTACAATCTGATGCACGCTTACATATTAATAAAATAATTTAAACCGTTTGTCTAAAAATTCCATTTTAAAAAATGAAATGTTTAAATAGGCTACTAAAACAAGCAACAATAGCAAGTGATAAGGTTTGAAAATGTTTATCTTTTTTAAAAAATAAGACTAGTAATAAATATACGTAATATTATCAATAATATTGTGATAGGCGATGTTTCAGTGAACTAATTACAGGAGTTGCAAGAAACAACACTATGGCCTAAAAATTAAGATAATAAATGCACCACTAGCATTAATATTTAAAAAGAGGTGTTAACTGAGATGAATATATTTTCAGTTACAATCAGAGGAAGAAGAGATTTCTAATCTGCAAAATCAAAAGAAAATCCTCACGTAACTGGAGACGCTGAAAAATTGTTTTGGCAAATGATTCCGTAATGCCGCAAATAAAATTTAATGATGGTCTTATACAACTATCTTAATACACACGAGAAAGTGGAGAGCCTAAATCCTAAAATCCTTGAAACATCAATGTGTAAGTCAGTGACTTTACACAGTTCTGTATTTTTCATAAGTCCCAATTGTAATCCCTCATTAAAATTGTGATTAAATTCTAAAGATAGAAGCCTCTTTTTGACAAATCTTTCTACCGACACTTTTTGCCTGAGTACAATTAATTTTCATCTTTATTTGTATCTTGATGCTGTAACCAAAGGGAGCGGCTTTAAATTGATTATAATATTAAATAATTCTGACATTTTTCCGGGCTTTAATGAGGAAAACCGTTATTTATAATACCAATTTTCAACATGATTTTGCTTCCTACCCTACTTAAAATTTTCTCCAATTAAATTTTCATAATATCAAGGAAGATTTTGGACAGAAACAATTTAATTTTTATATCTATTAAGGACAGCTTCCAATAATGAAAACTGTCACATATTACCAAGGCACAGGTCCAACTTCAAGTACTTTAGAGTGATTATATCATCGCTCAATAAAGAAATTTTAATTTTGTCCTGTGGGAACCAGGCTAAGAAAACTGAGTTCTAAGTTCCAGTAACCGTTAAGTATATGTATCGGTTCAAATTCAGCTCTTTGCATAGGACTAGGTGATTATTTCATCATAGTAAAAAAAAAAAGTTATCAAGACAAGTAATGTGTTTTACCCTTAGTATTTCTAGTCTTGATTCTTAGCTAACATAGGAAGAAAAATGATTATGTCATGACTACATAAGGCAGAGGGGGCCGTGTTTGAGACAAATAGATGATGGTCCAGATTACAAACATGCTCCCTCTTTTCTTTCTTTTTGTGCAATATCGACTTTGATAAAAATAACTGAATTTTTTTGGCATCACAATCAGGGAGTTTGGGACCACAGCCCTCACTGTCTCCTATCAGAAGCTTTGGAGGACTGTCTATGGGACTCTCGAATTAAAGAACCAGGCTGTAGGGAAATGGAATTCAGGAAGAAGGGAGAAGAGACTTTCTGTCTGTTTTCCAGCAACACTATCTATGGGCCTCAGTGACAAGCTTCACATGTGATTGTGATAGAAGAAAACAGGCTTAACATGTAGAATATTAGTATTTGATGATGAGTCAAAATGGAGAATTAGAATTATAAAAGAATGTCAATGATAGCATTGAATGCGTCACTATTTACTGAGATGAATCTTGCCAATGATTGATGAGATTTGAAAGATCACAAGCTTGCTTTTGAAATAAGGGAATTTAGGTTGCATGTGAATCATTCAAGAAGAGCTATCCAATAAGAAGGTGTAATATCTGAGTTCTAATGTGTGTCTAATAATAGGAAAGGTCTGTACTGGGGATATACATTTAGGAGATGCTTAAATTATGGGTCTATACAGTGAAAAATTGGAACAAAGAGAATTTATAGGCACCAAACTTGAGGAACTTCAGCATTTTATGTACTTGTACTTAACGGCAAAAATTGAAAGGACAAAGAGAAGGTTAAAAGGAACTCAGAGTGGTCCTGTCAGAAAAGATAATGAATGGAAAGACTTGGTGAAGGAATAAGAACTATCATTTTCAATGGAGGATAAATGGATTCTCAAAACTAGTGGCTGAGCCCATTTGAGTTAATGCACAGTGCTAAGGTGAGGGAGTGACGGTTACTACTGGATAAGGAAAATCTCATTCTAGTCCTGAGGAATTAAGTTTAGAATCTGGTCACTGTTTCTATATATCAAATATCATCCAAGTCAGGGAAATAATTATACCATTTGTGGCATCTTTCTAACTGCAGCTGTTCTTTCAGTCTTTGGTTTGTATTTTTTTCCTAGACATCATTTTAACTGTCAAATTACACATGGGTCCTAATGTCTATTAACACATGCCTATTATATGAATTTTGATGATAGTATTGATAATTGCATTTCACCATTCACATTTCACAGACAATCAGGAATAAAATTTCTTACTGGAGTCATTAAACATGGCCAAGAATATAATCAGGTTATTCAGGACAGTAATATCTTGAATATTGGAATCTCTGCCCCATAAGTAAGAGTCATGGCTTATATTATCATAAAACTTTAATAGTCCATTATCAACCCACAATCTCTTATTTCTACAGCCATACCTTAGAAAGAAAATGGAGCTTGTAACAATTCTCAGCAATCACAGAAATTATGAAAATACAGCACTGAGTAAATTTCCATTCCAATTTGGTCCATAATTACCACCTTACTGAAAATCTATGATGTAGTGCTGTATGGTCTAAAGCCTAACGGTTAAAGAGAAGCAATATTCATTGATCTGTAAAGGTTTTCGATACCTAAAACACAGGTTATTAATGGCAGAAACTGAATAGTCAGGCGAATGAACTAGCAATTTGGCAATGGTTTTGCTAATTTCTTTCTGAAACACATTACTTAAAAGGTTTAAAGAACTTTATTTAGTTACTAATTAGCTAATACCCATCAGTCTTTAATCTGGCACTAAGAAGCTAAGGATTTTAGGTGCACTTAAAATGAATTTATTTTTATACTTGCAAATGGTGCTATCGAGCAATCAGAACTTTGATTTTTTTTTCAAGTCATCGGGTAGTCATAACATAGGTCCTGTCTATATTTTTATCTATGAAATGAAATTAGACACAAAATACTTGTTCTATTTCTCAGCTCCCTGCTGGACAAACTTTTAATTCCTCTAAGCCTCGATTTCTTCTTGGCAATCTTGAAATGGGAATCTAAATATTACCTACTGCACTGGCCTCTTATGAAATAAGTTAAGGCACATAAAATTTATTGCACAAAAGCTTCCCCTTCTCTGTCTCTGTGCTTCATGTGAATTTGAGTACTTTGGACTGAGGACATTTTTTCTTTGCTTTGTCTAGGCAGAGAACCCGTCTGCCTAAAGAGACCTCTTGTCATCCCTTTATCCTTTTCAGGTATATAAACTTCTCCAGGATGGACAGACAATAAACCCCGCCTGTAGCGACCTGGGTGGACAAACTCTCCCTCACACACTAGCACCCTCTAGGGGAAGAATGGCGGGTTCTCTTTGCAAATCACCTAAAGCAACAGACAAGGGGCTGAGGTGAGGCTCTTTAAAACCTTTGAAACCAAAAATATACATAATTTAAAAAGCAAAATAAAAGAGAAATGATAGGAAACGGGGAGGTAGACTTTGTGGAGATGGGAAGGAGAACTCTGGAAGGGGGGTAATCAGGATGCAGTAGGTACCACCGTGCTAATGCCCCAATTATAATTATACATCATAGGCGCCAATGATAACAAGTAAAGAGGGCTAGCAAGGATGGCTGAAGATGTAACACCTGCCTTCCGAAATCTCTAGGCTGGAGGATGGCACCAGAGCCTGACTTCATTCGCGTGGCTGAAATTCAGGGATGTTTAGTTAGCATCCTCCCGTTTTTCACCAGCATAGGGGAGGGTACAGAATGGGGCCGGCTACAATTCTAAAAGGAACGTGAGCACCTGCAAAGCTTGTCCACAAATGCATTCTAATGCCACATTCTCATGACAGCCGTAGTGTAGATCTACAAGTTCTGCCTAACAGCGACATCATCAGAAGAATGAGATGTCACTCTCTCTGTCCAGAAGATTTTCTTGGAATTCCTGGTGCACTTAATTTGAAGTGGAACACAATTTCCCTGCTTCCCTCATGAGGTAGGAGGAGACTATCCTCAGAATGTTGCAACCACCCTTCTTCTCCATGCTCTTCACTGACCACATGAAGGGAGAATGTTGGTGGAGAGTAGAGAAAGCAGCACGTGACTAGTGACAAACACATGCAATTCTGTGACAGCTCTCTGGAATTCAAGGGCTTTGCCTTTGGACAAAATTTCTAAAATGTATATATAAACTCTTTTCTTCCTTTCCTCAAGTATTTGGACTTTTCTTCAACTTTCACCCCAGTGAGGCCGACGTGCAGCACTTACGAGAAATATGGATTGCATGGGGCTGCCTGAGTCATGTTTCATATTATTAGTCCCTGTAGCATCCAGCCTTGCAGATTAATTTGTCAGGTAACTGAGAACTTTGGTTTTTCAGAAACACTGTGGAGATATGTAGTTGTATCAGTATTTCATAAAAGATTTGGCAAGAATCACCAATTGTAGACTTGAAAACTTACAGACAGATGAGCTACAAGTGGGGAAAACACTGGAGTAAGAGAAGAAAATTCTCGAGAGTAAAACCAGTTAGTTAATGTAACATAATTTTAAGGAAGCTATTTTCTACAAATCTACGTCTTTCTAACATATTGGAAGTGTATGGGGGATAATGTTAGGAATGCTTTACACTGAATTTCTAAGGATAACTACCATTGCTAAGGATAGTGTTATTTCTGAACAATTGACAAACACTTTTTTTACTAGACCTTAAGGCAAAAAGTTGTGATTTATAAAAATTTAATGTGCTACTTACTAATGGCAAATCAAGTTCTCTAGACCATCTATGAATGTTATTGGCTGCCCAGGCAAAGGCACAGCCTGATGGAGTTGGGAAAGGCACATACCACTATAAGGAATAGTTAGAACTGGTGTTATATGGAATACATTTTAATGGAATTCATAAAGAAATTAATATCCTAAAGTACTTTTCCAAAGAAAAATGTGGCGAATCAGATTAACTAGAGTTTATTTGTATGTGTACAGAGGGTTGCGACTTCCATTTAATGCACTCAGAAAACAAAAATAAATCTAGTTATATTGTCGAGGAAATTATAATGGAAAAGTCAAAGACACACTGAAATTGTGGCATAACATTACAGTTTGTACAGCTTGCTGAGTTGCTTGCGCCAGACACAAGCCTGCTGGGCATATTGAAAACTGACAAGCAGCTTCTTTCAATTTGGATGAGACCCGGATCTTTTCTCCAGCAGCAGAGGCTGGCACACATGATTGAAGTTATTATTTGTCCAATGATGTATGAAAACAACATTTTGCATAAATATGCAAATTTTAGGGAACAAAGTTGAATGTACCAGAGTCTGGGTTGTATGAAAGTCAAGTTTTTAAAAGACAGGCACATTTCCCTTAAAATGTCAGTTGTAATTTTAAATACAATAGGAGGTTTTGCCTTCAAGATGTATTTCTTTAAACTTTTAATATTTTGAAATGTCCTCTAGCCTGTTCCTAAATGTTGCCAAACATTTTTTCTTGCAGTTTATTCCTTAAAATTCATCATTTTAAGTCATTTGTATTAGTCTTTGCTGCTCAATCACTGCTTTGCTCTATCTTTTCCCACAAACTGATCATTACCCAGGGAAGAACGATGCAATAAATAGGTTTAACAAGAGCATTTTGAGATGATTACAAGAAATCACCTGTTTTCTGTTTTGGTTTTTGTAACCAGTCAAGGCAACACTATGCTTTGCAACTATTTCTCACTTATATGGACAGAAACACATGCAGTGAAATATTATCTTCTATTGCTTAGCTTGTAATAAACTGCTTCTGTATCCACCTTAGATGACATAGCAGTAATAAAGAACAGCATATTTCTCAGATGTTTTGTCTCTACATACAACTACATACACTTGTTGTTACTGCATGTTTGCTACCATTGGGAGATCTCATTGTCTAGCTGTCATCAGTAAAATTCAAGCCAGTGGCTCCAAGAAGCAGACATGGATGGTTCTGAATCATTTGAGGCTGTACACAGTTATGGGGAAAGGGAAGAAACAAATTTCATTTCCCAACGGATGCACATTTTGATCCAAAGGTTGTGTTAGGAGGTTTTTTTTTAATTCAGGGGAAGTAGGTTGTTTGGAAAAGTAGTTAAAATGGAGCAACTTCATGGGCAAATGGAAACATAGAAAAAGCACAGTAACTAAAAGATGAGCTTTAAACCTGGATTATTATCTTGCTATAAACCCAGCGCAGACACAGCCTGAACTGGGATTGGCCTGAATTGCTGGCTATATTAGTTAGTTAATTTACATAAGGATTTGGACATTAAAATATTTTATATATAGCCCTATTCTTGTGACAATTAAAAAAAATTATTGCCATTATAGAAATCTTATAGTAGATAGGATATGGGAAACTAAGTTATTTTGAAGGCTTATACATGAATTATTAATCTGTGGATTCATGCCTCATGATCGATAGTCATCAGTTCAGAGCTGCAAAATGTCAAAAAGAGTAAGAAACCAAAAAAAAAAAAAAAGCCAGCACCAACGGATTCTGATTACTATTCTTCACTGTAATTTATTAGTAGCCCTCTTTCTTAGCTAGTAATAACTAGAAACTATACAGAAATGTTAAAACACGCATAAAATTCAATACAAATACACACATTTCCATTGACTTTGTTCAAAATAAAACATAACGTCTTGGATCATGCTTACTTCTTTCTCACTCCATTAGGAGTACTAAAGAAATCAGCACGACTGAACGGCTAGAGAGGGTGTGAGCAGGCAATAGATGCAATTACCCTTGATCCTCAAAAAGGATCATGTACCTTTCAAACAACTTTGCAGGCTCTATCAGTAGACCCCTCTGTGAGCCACTTGGGATGTTTGCCTGGTAGATCACTTCCACCTGGCCTGTGGGTGCACCTGATGGTCTTCGTGTTTCACCTGCCTCTGTCCCTGTAGCTGGCTGGTAAAACCTGCTCCCCGCACAGCAAGATGGCTCATGAGTGGGTGCAAAAAGGATGAGCATGAGAAAGAAAATGGACACGAGAAATGGGCATGAGACACACACTATTGAGGATCTCAAGGAACCACCCTAGAGAAAACAAACTAGCAAATTTCAGCATATATTCTCTTTGTTGTGTAGAGTTAAGACATGACATTTTCCCACCTTGTAAGTGGGAAAAGAAGGGTAGAGTGGATATATTTATGGAAAGATCTGAGACAGCCCTAGAGTTGCTAGCCTAGCTGAGTGTTGAAAGTTATTCTCTTTCAAAACCAGTCAGTAGAGTCAGCAGGGAGGGTCTGCCTCTGAAAACAGAATTTTGGAATGCAATACTTCAAGGGATAAGAAAAGCCAAGGAAACACGACACTACTACAGGGAAACAATAATTTACCTACTCCAAAGAAATGTGTCTGTGAATTGCCTGTCAAATCCAAGGGAGCAAACTTTAGACTATGAGATTTCTTCACAGAACCTTGCAAGCTAAGAGAATGGGCTGATTATTGAAAGTTCTGAAAGAAAACAAAACCTGCCAACCAAAAATATTTTACCCAAGATGTTCTTTAGATGAAAAGGACAGACAGATAATTTCCTAGGCAAACTAAACCTACATCGTTTACCACCAATGAGCCTCCTTTACGAGAAATGCTAAAGAATTTCTTTAATCTGAAACAAAATGACAATACTTACATAATGATATGTAAAAGTATAAAACTAGTAAAGTATATAGTTAAATTCAGAATTCTCTAATACTGTAATGATGATGTGGTGTTTTCACTCTGCTATAGAGGTTAAAAAACAATACTGCTTAAATAACAATATTTACAATAATGTGTTGTTTGATATAAAGTACACAAGATAATATACACACTCTCACCATTGTGTTCATCACAATACTAGAAATTTTAACCACAGGAATTGGGCAAGTAAAAGAGATAAAAGGCATCTAAACTGGAAAGAGATGGAAGAAGTCACACTGCCTGTGTGTGGATGTCATGAGCTCATAAATACAACACTAAAGACTTTATCAAGAAAAATAAAACTAAGAGAATAAATGAATTAATGTTGTACTATACAACATGAACATAAAATAAGTGTATTTCTGCACACTAAAACGAAGTATCCAAAAATGAAATTATTAAAGCAATCTTTATAGGCTGCAAAATAATTAAATATTTAAAAAATAAAGTTAGCCAAATGGGTGAAGATATTTATACTCTATAAGACAATGATGAAAATTTAAAAAGAATACAAAAATAAATGGAACAATATTCCATGCTCATGAGTTGGAGGAATTTATGTTGTTAAAATATCCATGCTACCCAAAGCAGTGCACAGATTCAATACAACCCCACTCTAATTATAATGACCTTCTTTTTACAGAATAAAGAATACTGTAAGTTTCATATGCAGCCACAAAAGATCCTGATTACCTAAAGCAATTTTGGGGAAAAAAATCAAAGCTGTAAACACATATTTTCTTATACATGAAAACAAAACAAACAAACAAAAAAATACCAGTTGAGCAAAAGAGAGCTCAGAAATAGACCCAAATGTATCCTGTGGACTAATCTTCAGCAAATATCACTGCTCAGTGATCATGGGAAAAAGAGAGATCCATATGCTAAGTAATGAAATTGGACCCTTATTTTATACAATACAGAAAAATGAAATAAAAATGAACTTAAAACTTCAGATTGGAATATTTCTTGCCAGTATTTATAAAGATTCAAATCTCCTGAGCATGAAGAAACCTGAGAATTAGGCCCAAAGCTTAACGATGAAGATATCAGAGATCTGGAGAAGACAGATTGTGATTTATTTTATTTTTGTAAAATTTATTGTTAAATTCTCAGTTTTCAGAACAAGGAGAGGCAAGGCCAAAGTGACAAGACCAAGATAGATAAGGAAATCTATTGCCAAGAAACTTTCCAGTAATAAATACTTCAGGTCATGTTACAGAGCCTTGAGAAGACAATACTATAGGATTCTAGGGAGCTTATGAAGACGTGATTATCATCATCAGCCAGGGCTCCATCTCCTTGCCTGTGGTTGAGGAGGTGCTGAACATCTGTGGATAAGAGGCTCCAAATTATAAAACTGCTTCTCACTAAGAAGATAAGAGAAGGTCTGCTTTGGGTAACATCATTGTGTAAACACAGAGGGCCTGTGTTCCCAACCTCTTTCTCCACATCAGCTCTTTGCAACTCTTGCCATCGCTTCCAGCAGACATGAGCTCAGACTGAGCTCTTGCCCTCTGCCCTGCACTGCACTACTTAGAACATGGTCTCCCTGCCCGGTAACTTGGTCCTATACAACGTGTCACTCTGACAGTGCTATGAACAGAATGAGGAATTTTCTGGAGTATGCCAAGTCTCAAAGTCTATGGAAAGCCTTACCTCCACAGGTAATGCACTACTTGCATAGAGAAAATTTTGCACTAAAGCTGAGATACAAAATTGAAGAATAAACAGTATTTTTTCCTATTGCATTTACAGCTATAGTCTTATACTCACTCTTTAGTACATTATGCTCTAAATATTTTAATAATTCTTTTCAAGAGACGACCTATGAAATACTGATTTAAAGCTAATGTTTTCCCAGTTTATTTTCTCTAAATAAAATGAATTTGGAGGTCTTTGTCCCCACTCCAACACATGATCCAAACTTTTCATAATTTATACCATACGGTGATTTCATGTGAATGCACTATCAGGTTCCTATGTAAGGGAGTACACTGTTCTCCCCTTCATGTGCTTTTTGTGTTTTAGAAGTTAATTGTTTTGATTTAAAAAACTATTTACCAAACTGCTAGAAAAATGTAAGTCAATATCAATGGAGAACAAATATAAGGAAAATAAATTTTTTATCGTGTTAATCTATATTCTTTAATCAATTTAAGTATTACAATTAGAAAACTTCTTTCATAGACTACAGATCATAATTTATCACCATGTGCTGCTCTGTGAAACAGTTAGAAACTAAATTAATAACTAAATTATGTAGCAAAACATTTTGACAATGATTACACAGACATTAGGTAGAAAGGGTCCTGACATGAGGTCATAACTGTTTTTATTATACTTCTCAAATCAGATAGGCCTCTAGAGTTAGTTTTCCAAAATACTGAAGTGATAATATTTTCCAAACTTTCTACATAAAGTCTCTGTGCCACAGAATTTTTAAATTTCTATTTCTCATGGGTCCTTCTGAGACTCAGTTGGTGTCCTTCAGCTAGTTTGCCATGTGTCTGCATCACCAGGACACAGAAGACGTGGCTGCCATTGTTTTAGCAAGCAACAAATTGACTCTGTGCTTCCTTTCTCCTGCCTAATTTAACAAAGAAGGATAAAATACACAAAATAGGAGGCCAGTCATATCTCTTTATCATAGGATAGGAGTGCTAATATACACAGGAATATTCTTTTCATGGCAAAGATCAAAATTGCTTCATCATATTCAAGATAACATGATAATAGATACCACTTAGATAATTTTTCTTGAATATATTGAAATTTCAAAGAACATAAAAATTCAAATCTCCTATAGAGTAGTACTATGATGGTATAATTTTACGTCAGTATCATTTAAAAGTGGAATATTTTTTTCCTCTCTTCTCGTCATAATAAAATTTTATATTCTAATGATATGGAATTTTTAGAATATATTTGAAACTGCTGTTATCCCTAGAATTTCTTATAAATATTATTTCTTAACCATTTTAAGTGTTAGTGATATACATTGTTTTTACTAAGAACATTTTTGGTTCACAACATTATCAAAAATTTATAAATACTTCTCTTAAAATTTACTTCATAATAATTATAAACTACCTATACAATTAATATTATCATTCATAAAAGTGATAAAAATGATAAAAGAAATATAGTGCACATCAGAGCTGGATACAGCTACACTTTGTATACAATGTAACACCCATCAATATGTATGATACCACTGGAAGAGTCTACTCTTACACAGACTAAAGGCAAATACATTTTAAGTAATGTTACACACATTAATTTAGACTAATATCAAGTTCTTGATTTAAATGTCTCTTGGCAATGTAATATTTAAATAACAATTGCCCAATACTTAAAGCTTTACAGCTCCAATTTTTAGCATAATCAGTTTTTAGAAATAAAATATGAAATATGGCTGTATTTTTGTGAAAAAATACTCTCTATATTAAGGTTTAGTGAGGGGAAAAAAAGGAAGGTTAAAAGCTTGAGAGGAATCACCACTTAAAGAAATAGAGGTTCTTAACTTATTTTTATTGCTAAGGTTACAGTGCTTATTTACTCCTTAAAATGCCCTAATCGTCAAGAAACTTCACAGATGCTTTATAAGAGCAAGCCCGAGAAACTGATAATAGAAGGGTGGGAAAGAGTATACAAGGAGTGAGAAACATGCGGAAAACTAAAGGTAGTATAACAGCTAGACAGCAGAAACAAGCAGATTATAAACGTCAATGTCACATGTAGTCTGCAGGAAAAAATTAAATTCATGTTCATATAAAAATCTTGAGAAGCTTTTAGCCTGAAAATATTTTTGGACACAATTGTGTGAAAATAATTTTGGACACAATTAGTTCTGAGAGTAACTGAACAGTTCGAATTGCTGAGTGCAAATACTGGAAATGTTTTGTACTTCACCCTAATCGATGATCCTAAAAACAATGAATTATGTATACTTTATTAATCAGGAAGTAATTATTTGGCCATTAAGAGCAATTATTTGACATTTAAAAGTTTCCATTCCAAACACAATAATTCATTTGAAATAAAAACTACTTTTAAACTGACAGTTTAAAAGATTATCCATGATATTATTACACATAAGATGGCATTTCTTCATACGAGATTTATGTGAAAACTTTAAATAGAATTTATTATATTTTGGAACCTGAAATAACTTTCATTACCATGTAGTTGAGTGAACGGTTTTATGCAAATATGATTTAGAAAATATCAAGCAATTTAGCTAAGTTAACACAATGTAGTTATACCAGCTAATCTTCACTGTCGACCACAAAGAGAGTCCTGGAGAGACAACTGGCTTGCTCATGTTCTGTACTCATTAGTGGACCAATCCACTGAGCCTGGGATCTGAATGTGCGTCTGGGAGGCAGGGCCCAGGTGGAGCTGGCCTTTGGAGGCTGCGTCTTCTGCTGGCGCTCTTCTCTCGGCCTCCAGGCCACCATGAGCAGCTTTCCTATGCTGAGCCCTTCTCTTATGATGTTTCTGCCCTGTAGCCAACGAATCGTGGACTACAACCTCTGATACTGTGAGCCAAATCAGTCTCTCCTCCTTTAAGTCCTGCATCTCAGGTATTTGGGAAAACTAACCAACATGCAATTAATTAGATGTAGGATTAAAATCCAGGTAACTCTGATCTTTCAGAGATTCATGATTTTCCAATGCCCCTTTAGATCATTTTTCTAAGTCCAGGAGATCGTTTTCCAGCCTACAGTTAACATTAGATCGAGAAAACAACAACTAAGAGAACATTTTAATTTCATTAGGGCATAAGCCTTCCTCTTCTCTTGCTTGGGTTATTGAAATAGTCTTCTTTATTTCCTTGCTTCTGTTCTTACTCTAACCCCACAGTTTATGTTCTGTTGTCCTTCAGTACCTAAAAAGGTCATGTTTTCAAAACAGAAATCATATCACATCTGTCACCCGGTTGGAATTCTCTAATGTTTCATCACATTTGGAATAAAATCTAAATTTATTTTCATGGCCTGGAAGGTGCTACACAGTGTGCGTTGGCCTGACTCTACAAACCCATTTCCACCAGGGCAGCAGCGGCAAACACCTTTGCGGTGCCCACTCTGTTTGAAGACCTTTTGGTGCATTTACCTTCCCATGTATCCACATTAATTTGATAAGGCAGGTGCACTATTATTCCCAGTTGACAGGTGAAACAAGAGCGCTTGGAGGGTTAATTAAATTGCCCAACATTATGTAATAGTGGATCCAGCACTGAACTGGAACCTCCATCTTGTCCCGCCGTGTGCTCCTCCAGCTATTCTCCTGGTTTCTACTTTAGTAGTCAAGCTGGTTCTTTGGTTTTGTCATTACTCAAGATCATTGTCCTATGAGGCTCTTGAAATAGCTTTTTCTTTGGCCTAGAATGCTTTTCTTCCAGGTTTTTGCATACATTTCACACATTTATCCCCAAGAACATTCAAATATCACTTGCCACCGCAGGCTTTATTAATTGTCTGCATTAATTAGAACCTAGTTTAGATTCTAATTACCGTCACTAACCCTTCAACTTTTTCTTTCTTTTTTCTCTTAGTACTTGCTGGAATTATATTGTTCCTTCATTTTTCCACTTTTCTCTATAACCCTTACTAGAATATATGTTAAGGCTAACAGGGCTTTTATCTATTCATTTTTCGCGTCTCATGTTTTAAACTGTTATAGGAGATAACCAATACACATTTCATCAATTAAATTAGCAATTTTCTTATATTCAAAATAACTTCTAGAAAGATACTAAGGAGGCCTTAGAAACTGATAAAAAGGTTATAATTTTGGTATATAATTAATGTTTCACTGTAATTATATTTGTTGTCTTATCAATTTAATCATTTGTTGGCTTATTGTAAAATTTAAATTACTGTCTAGGTTTTAACAAAATAAATTTTATCTTCCTTCATACTGTGACATACTCCTGTTTCATTCATGGGTGCTCTACAGCATACGGGAAGATGAAGATGAAAGTGTGTCCCAGTTATTAATAACAGGTTCTTTTGTCCTAAGTGTGGTAATCTTTTAAAAGGAATCGCCTATGGATGCATTAGAATTTGCATAAACATACAAACTGTTAAAATAGGATCACAACATTTGGCTAAAGACAGAGAGGTGAATGTGTAAAGAATGGAAAAAATACAAACAAAAATAGTGTACTTTTTCAGTACTATAATTCTTAAATATAGAAACCTAATATGTCTAATAAAAACTTGTATTATAGCAAATCAACTTCATAACAGATTATTCTAGAACTTTGGAAATACAGAAGAGAAATAAAATTTATAAAGCAGTATCTGTGTTTGAAAATGCCATCTGTGAATTGAAATTGGATTTCAGGACCATGGCATAAGGTCCTATCATTTCAGTACATTTGTGGATTCAGTATCTATAAACCAACACACTGAGAATGGATAAGTAAACTGAAATCGAGATTCTAAAATGGGACAGTAAATATAATCTTATCATTATCACTGTGACTTTGTGAAATGGAAATCAAGATTGGAAAAAGGCAATGTGCTATGGTTACTCCATGTTCAAAAATATACTTACTAAAGGGCAAAGCAGAATAAAAGTACAGTTTTTCAAAGCGTGTACCTTCATGGAATTATATACAGGTGAGGGTGGAAACTTGCTGATAACCAACAGAGAGGAAATGTGGCACGACATCAGTAAGGAAGTATAGTGTGTGCTTTTATGCAGGTGAAAAAAGATGAACAGAATACAATATTTTCATGAAGGGTCCAAGAAACTCTTTTAAGTTATTCATTTGCTGACGAGATATTGAATTTAGTCCTTGGATTATTTTGTATGTAACTCTTCTCTAAGAAATCAAAATAATAATGTAGGATGATTTCTAGTGCAAAACTAGTTTGGACTTAACAACAAAATGTGTGTGTGTGTGTGTGTGCATGTGAGTGTGTGTGTGCGCGTGTATGTGCATGTGTTCGGTGCAATGGAACTGCTAGTCCCTTGAAAGAATTCAACGATTTTATATTATTTGTAAATATATTGTTTATATTTATATTCTAATTCTTGGAAATTATGGAAGAAAATATTAGACATTATGATTTTTACCCCATCTAACACTCAACGAAAGTTTTGAAAAAGAAAAAGAATGACTCCAGAAGTTTCAGAGAAAAACACAGACTGATGGCAAACATTCCCTGTGGGGGATCATACTGTACATTACCTGTAAGATGCTTGTGGTGAAAAGCATCAATGAGAAAATTATTTCTGAAAACAATTTGTAATTTGTTGTTCTTAGAAACTTCACTGTATCATCAGCTCAGTGAAAGAGCTTTAGTATTTATCTGTTTTTTATTTTAGACAATGACCATTCATTTGTACTTCCGTATTTTGAAGCCAGTGCCTTACAGCTCTTATACCAATTTTTTAATGGTACATTTTAGATATACATAGTGATAACATTCATCATGGGGGATGTGTACCTGTACATGGTATATCCTGTTGCTGCTTTTTTTTCCCCATTTCCCTCCCCTCCTTTCACCCTCTCCTCTCTCCTTATTTACAAAAGCTTCATTTCCATTTTTCCCTTCTATTCCTTATTTCTCTTGTCCCTCTTGAGACCATGCTCTTAAGTGAAATAAAATGGACATACATGTTTAAATACTACATTCAGTTTCTCTAGGGTGTGAGAAACTGAAAGTTTAAATAAAGACTATTATCTATTGTTGAATAACAAATGACTTCAAAATTCAGTCCTTTAAACAATACCTTTTTTCCTTATGAATCTGTAATGCAAGGGAGAGTTGATAGAAACCCTTCAGATGGCATCAGCTGGAACAGGTGGAGGCTGGTGGCTAGACCCATCTTCCCCTGCACTATCACGGATGCCTCAGAGATCACTTGCTTGGCAGCCGGGTCCTCAGTTGGAGGCAAGACTAGCAAAGCAACACCTTGGCTTTCTTTGTGGCTGATTGCCCTTTACACAGCAAGGTGACTGTACTTCAGAGATGACTATTCTGTTACAAGAGACAGCCAGAAGAAGCTGACTGACTTTCTCTCAGCTAGCAGACATTATGCCCCATCATGTTTGCCTCTTATTCTTTGCTAGAATTGAGTCACCAAGACCATCTTCTATTTGGTGGGAAGAGAATTAGACTCCTTTCAATGAAAAGACTACCAAAGAAGACAAATGTCTTTGAAAGTCAAGACAGATGCTTTAAAATATTTAAGAAATAAAATACCTTTTGTATTGTTTGATTATATTGCTTATGGTTTTGTTTTTCTGTCTTGTTAATGAAATACTATTAATTACTTTCTTGTAAAGATAGCATGCTAGAAATACAAGAAAGAAGTGTTTTAGATAAAAAAAAACTTCCTGTAAGTATGTAACATTATCCTGAATTACTTGGATAGTATCTTAAAGAATGAGGTTAGGATGGTCTACAATGAATTCCCAGGAAAAGAATAACGGCACAAAAATCTGAAACTGTGCCTACATTTTCCCCTCCTAATAAACAACCAACCAACCGAACTTCTTTCTTCTTTTACCTTTCTTCATATTATGACTTGCTCATCTTCACTCCCCTAGCAAAGCTTTAATGTGGTTGAATGAAGACAAGAGGCACACATATTACTAGCACTGTGCTCTCTCAGTAGAAAATAAAATGCGTTGGGTAAAACTTAGGAGCAGAAAGGATTCAATCATTCATTCATCTTCCATTCTTTCATCATTACACACATTGACAAATTCAGGCTACAAAGATCTGCATGGAATGCATTACACAAAGGACAACAGAAGAAAGACCCTGCGCCAGTAGAATGTCACATCTTTATAGGAAAAGAAAACAGGCACATATGAGTCATCCATTTCACAAGTCATCACATATTTTTAAATGTGACACATAGGATGTTTACCTCAAATCACTTATTAACTCTCTGAGGCAAGAAGATTGCTTTGCCTTTCTATTTTGCTTGTATTTTAAACGATTTGCCATACTCTCACATTCTTTTCCTTATGCAATTTCATCCTTGTCTTGAAGTTCTGTAGAGTGGTGCCTTGGTATTTGTTGTTAATTTGTCCCAGAAGGCAAGACAAGTACCAGAAACTATGAATATCAAACAAGTAGCTCCAGCTGGGAAGGGTAGTAAATCACAGGAGGTCCACATGGCCAAGTTCTAGCTGGGCAGAGTGGTACCAAGCAAAGGATGAGTACTAGGGCAGAATTCCCACATTAAATGTGGCAAGTACCGAAGTAGATGATTCTCAAAGCAGTCATGTAAGGAAGTATGACCACACTGGCTTTTGAAAGACATACATATATTTCAAGACTATCCTGTTTATATGAAATATTTAGAAAAGACATTTGCTGTTTTCATTACACCATTTTGCTTAAAAAGTATTGCATATTTTACAGCTCCACATCTTTACATTAGATCTACTACAATCCGTGTGTGTGTCTGTGTGTGAATGGGAATTGAACCCAGGGCGTTGACACCAAGACACACCCCCAGCCCCTTTAATAAAAGTTTATTTTGGGTCAGACTCTTGCTAAGTCTCTAAGTTGCTCAGACTTGGCTTGAACTTGACAGTCCTCCTGCCTTGAGTCCCAGAGTGCCACCATGCCCTGTTTAGAGTCACTACAGTCTTAAACTTCCATTCACCTCTCCATTGAAACTTCCCCCAGGTAACCAAAACTGTGACAGGTGGGAAATGCAGTGGCTGATTGCAACATCGTTCACCTTGTCTACTGGATTTAACACAGTTGTCCACACTTGTTTCTCTTTTACCTTCTCTTTATGTTCAGCTATCTTCAACTCCCTGTTCTCAACATAAAGCCTGTCCAGAATCTGTACAATTTCTAAATTTCATTCCACAAGAGATTATATTTTAATGTTTCCAGTTTTTCATAAGGATTAAAACTTCTGAAAACTGGAGGTTTTTCTTAATTCTTCTTTTCTTGTTTCCTACAAGTCACTAAGTATGACTGACTGTTCATCTATACTGTCTTGTAAATTTGTTTTAGTCACTCCTGTCCCTTTATTGAATCAAGACATCACTGTCCCCTCCCTGGATCATTACAGCTACTTCCAATGTCTTCTGTTCTTCAATCAAATCTCAGGTAATCTCTGCTCTGGCTCTGCCTGATCAATAAAGTCTTTCAGAATATTGTCTCATAAAGCAAACCAGTCAAAGAGAATAAACACATCAGTATAAATTTAAGCAAACTTGTGAAAAATAATGCAGAGTTGCTATATTACTACTCAGAAATATTTGTTTATGAAAAATAATATAAGTAAACATATTAATAGCAGTAGAAACAAAATGCTTAAACTAATCCATGGTAGGATGTTTTAGGCACCATGATGAAAATACCTTTTATAATATAGAATGGGTCCATCCACAAAAATACTTTCTTTTACTCAGATGGTATGCTATTTTATTAAAGCAATGTTTTATATTGCTCCCAACACAGTGAGAAAGCATAAATTTTTCAAATGAACTCTTGAATCTGTAAAAGCTCTTGAATTCCATATTGCTATATCAAATCAACGTCAGTAAATCTGCACAGTTTTTATCATTTTCTAAAACAAATTCCTATCATACCTAAAATCTGGAAAGGACCTAAAAGCACAAAATAGATAATTTCCTAACAGAAGACAGAGTTTTCCATTTTATACTTTCTGACAGTTCTTATTGCCTGCACCAGTACACAACAAATAATAGGTACATAGTAAACATTTGTTAAGGACAAAACCTGGCTTAAATGAAGAGTAACAAGAAATTGGGGGCCATCCAATCATCACCGTCAAGAAGCCTAGCTACATATATGGATTATAAATTTATATCCTTATACTTTCTACCATTTATATTCATCACTTGGACTGTAAGTTACCAATATTTTCAGTTTGTCACAATAGTAACTGATTTTTTTGTTCATTTGTTTTGGATTTTTTGGGGGGAGTATTTTGTTGTTTGGGGGTTTGGAAGTGGTACTGGGTATTGAACCTCGGGCCTGTGCACGTCAATATATAAAAGCCTCATTTATTATTTATCTGTTTGTTCATTTGTTTGTTTATATTTTGTTTATTCACTTAAATTTTAAGAGAGGGTCTCATTAAATTACTAAATAGCCCAAGCTGAACTCAGAATTGCCATCCTCTGCCTCTGCCTGTCTGAGTGATGGGGGTGACAGGACCTAGATACCAAACCTGGCAGTGAGTGAGGTTTAACAGAAACTTATTACATTTAGTTTTAATAGCCAAAATCATTTATTTGTGACATTATAGCTTTTTCTCACTCAAAAGATGGATGTGATACAAATGAACATTTTGAAGAATAATGTCAATTATCTAAGTTCAAACATCTATATTTATACGACTTTAGCAATGCCCTACTCCTGTGTTTAAAGGTCATTCTGTGTAAGATTAATGGGATCTGTGAATAACCTGTCATTGTCCAAAATGCATGCTATTATTGTGCCGATATTTTCTCTCTTGTGGTTAGTAGTTAATACATATGCCAAAAATGAGAACATCTGGAGCTATTTCTTCTCTAGGTGCACTAAGCTTGCAGCTCTGTGAAAATACCAAGCAGCCAGGTGCCACCTGCCCTTTGTTTTAACTTCTCCCCCTGGAATGTTTTCTCCTCCGATGCTCGTAATACATCTAGGTCTGTGGTAAAATATTACCTCTTAATGCTTCTATATTTCTACAGTTCCCTAATATATGACCTTGTAAAGGTCTTCCTGGGTAAAGGAGGGAGAAGAATTTGTCCAAAAGTTCCCAATCAAAATCTGTCCTGCACTGGTCAGTGCCTCCATTAAACATCACTACAGTCAAGCTTTGTGCTGTGTATTAAACTCTCTCCACTTTGTTTCTAGTAAATCAAAGACTTCTGTGGATCCACTCTGGCCAATGCACAAATGCAACAGTTTTGCCTTGTTTATACCCACCGCCAATAGTGGATTTCTCAATCTGTAGCAATAATGAAAGCAATAGCAGTGACCCAGCTGCTTACCCGAGTGGGACTTGCTTAAGAATCATAAAGTTTAGGTAAAAATAATAAACCTTCCCTCCATGGTCTCTCATTATGTTCAATTGGAAACCAGAATGACTAGTGAATCAGATATTCTGAAAATGTGAGGTAGTGATCTGACCTTATTCAAATTATGAACAGATTTTTATTTCAAGTCTCAGAACTATTGTACGCAAGCCAAGAGATCTTAACAGGTTAAACATATTTGCTTTCTGAATCTCTAAGCTAATTTGGAGATGACAGGTATTTAAATTATAAGTTGATCAATTATACAGCCTTAGCCATTAAACCTGTACCTTGTAAATTCACCATAGGGAATTAATTTTGCCTACAGAGTGAATATTCTCTCTTTGTAACCTAAGATTGGCTCTTGATAAAAAAGGCAGTAAGAGATAAATAGCTAAATATTTTGGAATGGACTGGGCAAGTACAATTATACTTGTTTGTTTGAAACAGAGGGGTTGTTAATTACACTGTGATTACTGACATGGGTTAAGTAGTGGCGAGCATCCACTACACCCACTACACAGTCAACATACTGATTATTACTTGTTTAATTTTTGATATTGATAAATGAGAAGACTTGAAAATGTTTCTGTTTTATTCACCATTTATAATAGACCTCTAAAATATTCCTGTGATTATGCCGACTAGATATCTCAGGGCAGCACAAATAAATATATATCTTCTACTCATATTAATAGTTTAAATAATTTTCTTTTTTTAGTATTGTACTAAGTCTGTTTTGCAAATGCAACACATACACACACACACACACACACACACACACACTCCCTATATACGCAAAATACATGGACTTATATGTACATATACATCTATACCTTCTCTATAATATGTGTTAATATATTGATATATATGCAAGTGTTCATATATCAAAGCTTGACCTTTAACAAAATGTAAATAATTTTAAAATCATCTATAATCTGCACAGTGATGTCATATCTCATGTATCATTACTCAGAGAGTCTTCTTTGAGTTTATCTCTAAAACAAAACAAAAAAGCTAGATAATACATAAATCTAAGGACATTAAACAGGACCTTAAAAATCTTTCTTCCTTGCTGATTGTAGATAAATCTTGAATAGAAAGATGGGCCTGAAAATGCTTGGACTCTGGACTCTGGTGGTTCTAAATTTGAAACAGGGTTCACTGTGTATTGTGATGAAACTAAACATCAAAAGCCTTAATTTCTTCATCAAAAAAGAAAAGAAAAGAAAAGAAAAAGTAAAAATATCCAGGAATTTATGTGACCACACTTGCAGGGGTATTTTGGGATCAGATAGAACAAATCATATACTATATAGTAGGTATGCTACATTTATTATCTCATGATTCCGCTGAAATAAAAGATACATGGTACTATTAAACTACTTATATGTAATCTCTAGTGTAATTTCTTCATTTTTCCCTTTTCTCTATGTGGAATGCTAAAGTGTTTCCTCTTTAACTTTACCTTCCTTCTTCTGCAGACAGACATTGTGAGCATTGTGCCTTAGCTCATTACCCAGGACAAGTAAATCTGATTACATAAATCAGTTAAAGAGACTTTTTTGTTGTCTGCAGGTTTTGGCAGAACTCCCCTAGATGCAGAAAGGTAAAATGAGTGTTAAACTATCTATTTAGGGCTACGTACAACATTCCAAAACTGATTAGTGACCTTTAATGTGTCACCCAACTCAACAACATACATGAGATTTGTTTGAGAGTTGTAGAAATTGGAGAGGGTGAATTTATTTCAGAGGGGTTGCCAGTTTTTATGCTTCTGGAGATAAACCCTTATGACCTTAGCTGTGAAAGTCCAAGATAAATATTTGTGGTCATTGGCATGTGTGCCTTAAAATTGGAATAGTGTGGGGAAGGATATCTGAATTACGATGAAATGCCTAGCTTGGCATCAGCTTTGGGGCAGCAGATTTTAAAACAATACTTAAGGATTTTGTGGACCAGACACAGGCCTGGAGAAGCTGAGTCAATTCTGAGCCATCTGAAAAGGACTCCACATTTAGAGGGTCTTGTATCAGAGGTAAAAATGCCCTCAATATAATAATGTTGGCACATATATTCAGAAGCAGAAGCAAAAATAGTGGTCGTAAAGATCAGCCAGAAGAGTCATCTTCTGCAGAAGACTAAAATTGGATGGCCCCAAACTACATCATATAATATAGAAAAGAAATGGATCATGCACATTTCTCTCACAGGCTCTAG
Organism: Hystrix cristata; assembly: GCA_004026905.1. Classification (NCBI taxonomy): domain Eukaryota; kingdom Metazoa; phylum Chordata; class Mammalia; order Rodentia; family Hystricidae; genus Hystrix; species Hystrix cristata. The sequence continues at coordinate 14,626 of PVJO010011961.1, read as the reverse complement.
GGTGAAATGAGACCAAGCTAACATTGTAGAAAGGATTTACTAAGCTCAGAGTTTTTATTTTACACAGGACTGGATGTGCTAAAAGTGTGTATACACACATTTATTATTGAGAATGAATTCAAGTGTGAATATCGATGAGAGAGTAATCCACAGAACTGGGAAGAGATATTTTTCCTTTTTATGATAATGAATACAATTCAAGCAACACTCCCTTAAATGTAGGTATTTTGTACCATTTAATTTGAGTGGATTAGTTGAGCTGTGTCAGCTTTGGGAATTGACTGAACCATTCTTCAGGTTAGCTAGGACTCCAAGACAATGATGTTAATAAGGAACCATAAACAGAAATGAAATTTTTTTATTAGAAACAGAGATATACCCCCCACATCCTCCTTTACGAAGGACTTGCTGCCTAGCCATGAGAAGCCAATAGCGAGTTCCTTTGGTGACTGCCTCAACTAAAGGGAACTAAGTAAAGCCACACCCCTCCTAGAGAAGCCTGAATCTTGGTATCTGAGCAAAGCAGGGTAAAGTCCCAGGCTCTTCAGCATAACGTGGAACAGCCTGTGAGATAATATTTATTCTTAAACACTCCATCAGGTGGACCGAAGTTTTTCAGTCTGTGTCACTCTTCCTCTTCCTTATTTAATGCTGCTTATTTTTTCCATTTATTTCACAAATATCAATCCCTAAAACCAGGGACCCAAAATTTTCTCAACATCTACTTCTGGAGAACACAGCTGTAAATTTAGATAAGATGAAGTCTGAGGACTATGTATATTATTCATGCCTATATATCAATGAGGACACTATCAATGATGGTACATGAAGAACAGATCGATTCCAATATAAGGTGAAAGTTAAATTGTAAAACTATTCACCATGGTGACTATAGACTCCTACAACCTCATCTAAACAGTACCCCAGTTGCAGCTGTGATGCTAGTTGTAGTATTTTAGTTTAATATTTTAATATTCTTATATGATCTCAGGTATGTGGTATGCAGCCATTGATTTGGTGAATGAATTATCTTCTATATTAATCAGAAAATAGGATATGAAACAAAAATATTTATAGTTATTCCTTCAGTTAAGAACCTTACACAATAACAATAAAGTCTGAGTAAATATCATTCCAATTTACCACATCAATGCCATTATGTCGATTGCATGAGATAAGCCACAGGTAGCTAGCACCTTAGAGACACTGGTAAGGGGGTGTGCAAAGACTCGTGTCTGAACATTCTACAAATAAAATTTTAAGTCCAGTTTATAGCAGAGGACAAGGGCATTTCTGGATATTCCCCTTAAAGACTATATATTTCCTTTTTAGCCTCCTTTCATAAAAACGAAGCACATTGTTTGAAGGGACCCTTTCCATTCTGAATTCAGCCTAGTATGCTCTTAGGAATACTACTCCAGCCCCATTATTGAGCAACACGAGAGACTGTCAGCTATAAGTGGAGCACAGTCAGAAAAGGCCTTGGCAGCAGGCAGGAGCTGTGTTACAGGAACCCCTCCTACTTGAGCTATATGAATCAGCAGACACAGAGTTGGAAATTGTAAAAAAAGCTGATTTTAGGAGGAAAAACCTGAGTCTCAATTAAAAATTTGAAAAAGTCAGCACTCAGTAGAAATACTAGTTTGCTTTTTAAAGTTGCAGTTTTAGTAGCACATGTATGCAGTACATAATGTGTATATTTGTCATGGGAAGTTGGTACATGTTTGCTTTTGACCTCATATTTCTTCACATTATGCTCTACACAAAGCATGGAAAGTGGGGAGAATCCTAAATGTTGTGACACTGGAGAGAAGCATGCATTACAGTATCAGCCCAGAGACTCACTCCTCCAAGAAGTTCGTGAGGCAGGACACAGCAGCTCTAGATACGACATTGCCCTTTTTGCAGTGGCAAATGTGTCACTTTAGAAGAAGACTATTACACTTACATTTCTGTACACTTTCCTGATTTTAGGTAATACATCAAAGATATGGGAATAAAATGAAAAACTTGTGAAATTAAAGAATAACTACATATCTAATTCTGAAACTTCTTTACACTGACCAAGTTTGATTATGACACCTTTGGTTCTTGACATAGAAATGGGCCACAAACTAAACAAAATCCTCCATCTCATATTTTTCTTTACTGAAATATACACCATGTCATCTCCAGAGATGTAAATCTATCAGATGTTGCCACAAAGAATTACCTCCCCAGAAATAAGAGGAAACTGACATATTTGACAGTTAAAACGAGCGCCACCAGACTCCTCTATTCATGTATCACTTTTAAAACAGTAATGCACACTGTCAGTGATGTACACTTTCTTGTCACTGGGACACAACAGCTTAACACACAAAATTTAAGGAGAGGTTGATTCTGACTCACCATTTGGAAGCTCCAGTTCACATCTGGCAGGCTAAAGCATAAAATCAACAGTGTGGAAGGGCCTTGGCGGAGGAAAGCTGCTTGTCTCATGGAGTCTAGGAAGCAGAGAGAAAAGGGAGGAGATAGGGAGGAAGTTATTCCCTTTTTAGGTCATGCCCACAGTGAGCTAACTCTTCTGACTAGACTCTACCTCCCGACACAACGCCAGCTGTAGCACCCCCATAATACAATCAACTTCCAAAAGCTCCACCTATGAGCACTTGAGGCTCTTGGGGAGGATTTAGATATAAACCATAATATATGCTGAGGTTGATCATGACCCAGATTAAAATGGTCTGCCCTCTAGAGATGGCTGAAGAATGAAAACAATGAGGAGAATGAGAACTGAGAAAATCTGTCAATTTGACTTAGAAAGCAATAGTCGACCATCTGTTAGAACCTTATTTAATTGTGTCTTCCAGGAAAAATTACAAGGGAATTGTGAGACTGAGTCAGTAAATAACTTTAAAGGTCCATTCACGAATTCCTTAAAGATCAATTTATCAAAGCTATAGTGGCCTCACCTTATTAAGCAACAAGCACCTTCCTGACCCATCCTTTGCTATATCTGCCATATTGAAACAATGATATAACAAACTAGGCCCGTTCTACATTAGTTTTCCATTTTCCAAAAAAACATCAAACCACAGAAGCATAGCCCCCAAAGTCTAACAAGTATCCCACATTCCACTCTCCTCTCTGGTAATACTGAATATTCTGTCAAAGACATACTTCCCTTAACTCTAATGAGCTAAAATATTCTCAACTGTGTTTTCCTAGCAGCGCATCTGATAGTATTTCAGAGTTCAGTAATATAGTCAACTGACTAGGAATGGGTTTCTGTCAAATACTGTGCCACTCACAGTGGTTCATGAGAGATTTAGCTTGAAATATATTCCAGTTTTTATACAGTTTGATCACTGAAACAAATACAATGTAAAATAAGAAGATGTTAAGCGCTATATGAGGCAGAATAAGCAGATCTGAATTTAAACAAAATTCAGTGGGTAAATGATGTGCAGAAGAGAATGAGAAAGAGAGCATCCTACATTACACCAGACTCATTTCAACCTATCTTAAATTTGGGCTATTTTTTTAAAAAATTGAGTTCCATTAAAGTTTCCTGGTTTTGATTATTATAATCTAAGTATAATTTTACTCACTATTTGCCTCATTAATAGGCACGAGATGGTTCATAGTGAGGTTTTTTTCAGTCATAAGAATTTTGAGTTTTATCTGAAAATCAAGAAATTCAACCAGGAATTGGCAACAATCGTATATGAAAAGATAATAGGTTATTTTTAGTGTGCTGAATAGATTAGAAAATTAGATGCAGAAATCTACTAATATTCTATTATTATAACAGTCCTAAGAAAAGACATGAGAGGTCTTGAAATAGAATATGTCAGGGGAAATATAGGCATGTATATAGGTTTATTTTGAAAAGTAAAAAGTGTTATGTTTACTTGAATGGACTGAGAATTTTAAGTAAGACTATAATAAGAGTCAAAGAGTATAAAGTTTCTGTTTGAGATAAATGAATGAGTCTCCCTTTACCCAAATATGCAATACTAATCGAGAAGCAAATTTTGCAAGTGGGATAGGAAAGGTTCTCCAAAATGATGAGGTTACATTGAATATGGCAAGCATATTATCAGTGCGATTGCCTAACCAAAAGTCCAGTAAGAGGGTTGACGTGTATATTTCTGAAAGTTTCTCTAATTGTATATGCAACTTAGATTTATCATATTTATACACCACAAAGATCTCCTTTATGGGTCCTGAACTAATGAAACTGATGAGATCAGCTAAGAAGAGTAGAATCATCCACAGAGAAGAGCTGAGGACTAGAGCCAAAACTTTCTAAATAATATATTTAAAGATAAGAGAAAATGTTGCCTATTAAAGATGAAACAAAGGAATGACCAGAGAAATAGAAATAGTTAAGAAGTGTATATACTAAGAAAAGCTACAATAGCATGAGGAAGAGTCCATTTGGAGAAGAAATAAATCTCAAAAACTCCTGAGTGGTCAAGAAAGATAAGGATTGAAAAGACCTATTTGTATGTAGGTAATTCGTGTGATGTGGAAGCCAACAATGAGATTTTTCAGGGAAAAAGGTTTCTAGATAACTAACTGAACTAATATATTTAAACTATCCAAAAAATAATTTAAAATATTTAAATATGTAAAATATTTTAAAAAAATTAAGAGATTGAAGAAAAAAAGTAGAGAGTAGATGAAGATCCGGTAAAGAAAGGAAGAACAGAGGAAAGGAGAGGACAAGACAGAAAATAAAGAAAAACAATAAAGAAAATGAAAACAAAAAATAAAAAGTGAAAATTAAGGAACTGAGATTACCTAAATTATATTGTTTAAAATTCTCATGAAGAATATCTGATCATTGTGTCTATTTTCACTTAAATGTCTTAAATTGTGTATTTTTTCATTTGTTTTTCTTGATAGAACTTGTAATTAACACATAAAAGTACCATTCATACTTATTTAAATACGTGGATAGTAGCACCCTCTTAAAGAGATCAGTAATAGATATTAGAGTTTACCAGCTCCAGATCACTTGTTATAATCCCCACAAGCACGCCTAACGACCGATTTACTGCCTCTGAATACCTAGTAGGCTACAGGCATGGAAGAAAACTTTAAAAATGTTTATTCAGTCTAAAAAAAAGAACTGTATTGCAGAGGTGAGATGTGGAATTTCTTTTTTATAGTTGGTTCACTAAGATTAAATCAAAGAGGTGGAAGTGTAGTAAATATTCTCCAAGGTCTAGAGCGTAAGGGAAGGAAACAGTGGCTCCATTAAAAACTCAGCAATAAAAGCCCTTCACCTTAAGCAAACATTGCACAACTTGCAATAATTGAGAATTAATATACTTTGGGGAGGTACTAAAGGCAACTCTGTTGCAATCATGCTTAATTTCTATGCAATTAGAGTAAAACAATGTAGAGCGTGATCCACAAGCAAATCAGCAGAATATTTAAAAATTTTTCCTGGGCTTGAATGCATACTTTTTAAACTGACATTGCACATGAAATTTATGAGAAATGCCTCCATTCGTTTTTTGGTTTTTTTTTTTTTTTTGTGGTGCTGGGGATCGAACTAAGGCCTTGTGCTTGCAAGGCAAGCACTCTAATCACTGAGCTAAATCCCCAGCCCTAAATGCCTCCATTTATAAGTTTCATTTGTTTAGTCAAGTGTGTGCAGCTTCATGTCACACTCTGTATACATATAGTTCAATACTTTTAAGTAAATTATTAATTTTTAGATTTCCATAAAATCCTCAGTAAAGCAGAATGGCAACACATTATTCAGGAACATGTTGGGAAGGGTGATGTAATCTTGATTTTGTTGCCCCATATGAATACATACTCATCGGTAGTTACACTGACCAGTATATTTTTTTGACCCCACCCTACAAGGCTCATTGCTTTGCAGAGCTTTGGAAGAACCACCTGCTCTTCTCAATTTCTTTCCCCTCCTCGACTCCACCCTCCCGTGCGCACATCTCAATTAAAAATCTTAAAGAAATGACAAAAGTGAAAAAAAAATCAGAAAAAACTACAATTCCTGGGCTCTTCCAGTCCCCAACAAACTAATGGACAATGGTTTTTTTTTTGGTTTTTTGTTTGTTTGTTTTTTTACTAATGCTTTCGTCATGACAAACCAGCCTGCCAGTTTTATATAAAATTTTCCTGCATAAATATTCTTCAGTATGCATATTTTTTATAGTTCTCCTAATTCCTATCCCTGGTCAAAAATTAAAATAATTACAATTTTCTCTTTGAAAATGTTGTATTTTCCCTTATAAAACTTGCTTCTTCATATGCTCAATGTCTGTACTTCAAATTGGCAGATTTCTTGATGGGCTACCCACCGTTTAGCCTATCATTTGGGGACCATTCACAGGACAAAGCCTTCCCCCAAATCACTGAGTTCTTCAAGATTATTGGTTCATATTACCCAGTCTTGGCTCTAGAAATAAATGTTTATGATGACTGCACTTGAGTGGTTATATAATAAATGAAATGTGAAGTACGGAGCGCTAGCCTCTCCTTATAGCACAGTATCTGTGGCGTAGGGGCTGGCGACCTCTTTCCGAAGAGACTCATGTGGAAGGTCCGGCTTTGCAGCCCTCACCTGAGACTTCCGGTCGCAGCCCTTGAGATCCTCTGACCAACCTGAGAGCAGATCAACGTGTAACTGTGAGCGTGGCAATCGTCCAAGAAAACTTTACAAGAACATGAAGTGAGCGCAGAAGATAATTTTATATCTCTCAATATCTAACAGTACCGTCTAGATGGTATTTACTACAATATCTATTCATTTGATGCCGTTTTTCTTTGCTTTGAATTAATGACTATTCTAACTTACTTGAATTTTTTTTACTTACTTGAATATTAATCTTTTCATTTTTGTCTTATTTTCAATTAGCAGTAATCACGCCTCTGATAAACCTCATTGGCTGTCTGATGTTTGAATATTCAAAATGTTCTAAATATGTCAATGATAGGCAAATACTACTCAAGTGGTGAAATGGTAAATTCCTGAAAAGCCAATTCAAACCAAGGTTTTATGAATAAATGGGAAAGACAGATACTAATTATAGGAAATGCATTTTATTCACACATTCACCTGATCATAGAGAGGTTATACAATTTAAACAACTGATATGATTTAAGGCTGCACATTTAAAATACATTTCCAATGTAAAATATATTTTGTTATGAATTTTTATTATTATGAATTTTTATTAAAAGTAAATATATTCTCCATGTAGTGACATTTGTCATATTAAAATTAAATCCTTGGATGCTCATGGACATTGCTCAATGATAACTGGGAAAGAAAATCATTAAAGAAATTTCTAGTTCACATTTTTAAGAACAAAAATAACTCTCCTAGTCATAAGTAACAATAAGACATTCACCTCTACCTCACATACTGATTTTTCATCTCTGGTATAATTTTATGACTAAATTTGGCGCCTTAATTCCGGAAATTAAAAAGTTAGATTTAAAGTAATTTAGCATTAAATAATCCAAAAAAAGGCATCCTTTAAATCTTCAAATTTTATGAAAATATGCTTTGCTATGTAGGTGTCTTTATGAACAATCGAGCAACTCTTCGTCCATAGTGTAATCCCAGGGACCCTCTTTAATCACCTTTATATTTTAGTGCCCGTGCAAACAATGTTCTTCTACCCTGCACTTTAAGTTCCATTTTCTTAATTTGCATTTATTAAATGTCTTATTTAAATTCATAGATTTTTATTAAAAAAAGTTTAAGCAATGACATGGTGAAGATACATCTGGAAATTATTTTTTTCCAGTTTTTGTCACCTATGAATTCCATTTCATGCTAAATCTTAGAAAACAGTTTATTCTTGACACATTTGTTCCAGAAAAGTAAAATATATCTCATTTAAAAAATATTAAGTGCTTAAAAAATGAGTTACTTCCTAAAGCAGCATTGTGATTATTCGTAGATTAAACTGAAATAGAGGAAGTCATATAAAGGTTGAGCATCTCTAATCCAAAATCCAAATGCTCCAAAATGTGAGGTTTTTGGTGTGGTAAATGTCTCCACCACGATAGACAAATTCCACACTTGATCTCAGGTCAGAAGTTACAATAAGAATCCCATACAAAATTACCTTCAATCACCTGCCAGATACCATCAATCAATAAATTAGTTGATAAGGTGAAAGACTGAAACCTGACCTTAAAATAGAGAAACATATTTAAAGATTTCCAAGAGTATTTTTAGGCAAAACATCTTAGATCACCCATCTACCTTTTTTTCCTGTAAAATGGGCCATCTTTCACCACTTGTAAAATGGGCCACTATCTCTATTCTGTGGGTGGGTTATCACTTTTTTCCCTGTAAACCAAGCCAATACTTTCTACAGACAGATTCAGAAATTTCACAAAATCCCACTCTCCCAAATGCATAAATATCCCCTACTCCAGACTATAATGTACTTCTCTCTTGAGAGCTCACATTATATTTTGATTATGTAGTTTAAATTCTAGTAAACCTTTATGCTACTCTCAAAAAATTATCTTCAGTTAATGTGTGTATAGTATATATAAAACATATGTAAATTTTGTGTCTAGAACTGGCTCTTGTATTTCATTATTTATAGGCAAATATTCCAGAATTTTAAAAACAAATGTAAATCTGTCACTTCCACCTCGATCATTCCAGACGGAGAGTACAAGTCCTGTTCAGAAATGATAGGAAGGCATCATTGTAGGTTTAAGGACATTTTTCAAATGTTTTCTATATCAACGATGAATGTTAAGAATTGTCTGCACTATACACTCACAGATTTTTCATTCACATCTTTATCGATAAGATATTTTAAGCCACTTATTTTAAATTGTATATATACATTTTCAAAAGTTCATTTTATATTATCTGCAAATGCTCATTGTTTATTTTCTGGATATTTAAAAGCTTATTGCTTCTATTTATATCTTAGTGAAGATAATGACATTATGCCTCTTGATAAAAGTGCAACAGAGGGTAAGATGCAATTTTGAATTCTTATATATTTTTTTAAATAAATTTAGTTTACTAATAGTGTCTAATAGTGTCTTGGAGGTGTAGATTATTGTAGTGGGGCTTAGGTAGGATAAAACACTGTTTTTGCCTACAAAGAAGTCTTTTGTGACAAACTTATGACAGTGTAAGAAATTTCTGCTTACCTTTTCATGTATATTTTGAATCACAGTAATATACGGCATTGATTTTATGTCATAAAGTTTGGAACTTTGGCAGTCATTTTGAAAATATGTGGCCCAGACATTAAGCAGGATTTGATAAAAACAGGCCATTGAGTCTAGGTGGTCCAACAAAATTCTTTATAAATAATTTTAAACTGGCACTATAAAGTTTTATATCCATCTGGTCTTGTACTTTAAACAGAACAAATAAAAATTTAGAATCTATCCAGTGGTCATATTCTCCACATAAAGTGTATTGACTGAAACATGTGATTTTCATTAAACTATCACATGAAAACAGGGGAAATATTTATTAGATAATCACACAACTATTCATTAATAAAAAACTGAAATAAAGGTTTATATTAAAAAGAACAAACATACTGAATACAGATCAATTCCCATTAAATCGCAGATACACAGAAATATAAAAGCTACATAAGAATTAACTATACAGAAGAAGAAAAGGAAAGAGTAGAATTTTTAGGTCACTGGGAATAGGGCACAGAAATTCCTATATCAGAGGAAAACAGGACTCAAAAATCTGAAATATGGAAGGTGTGAGTAAGGGGAAAGTGGTAGGAAAAAGACCAGAGTGGTAAGCAGTCAGGTAATGGAATATTTTTGTAATCTGACCAAGAAAATGAAAGAACACTCAAATTTCTAAGATAAAAAGTGAAAAATTGGGGTTAGGGATTTAGCTCAAGTGGTAGAGCATGTGCCTAGCAAGCACAAAGCCCCAAATTCGATTCCCAGCACACACACAAAAGAAAGTGAAAGAATATTACTATTTAACTTATAGAAATAAAATGGATTATAATGTAGTACAATGAATGATTGTATGTCAAAAATTATACAACTTAATCAATTAGACAAATTCCCAGAAAGAAATAAAGTATTAAAACTGACTCAGAAATAATAAAAAAATATACCTAGACACAGGCCAGGTAAAGAAATTGAATTAATTACTAACAAAGAAGTGCTTTAGCTCAAGGGTACTCACTGTTCAATTTTTCCAACAGGAAAAAGATTTACATGAATTTGAAAAAACAGTTCCAAAACATAGAAGTGGAAGGAACATAGCCACTCATTCTATGAGGGCAGTAAATACAATGCCACAACCAAAGACAACTCAAGAAAAAAAGGCAACTGAACAATATCTATTATGAATATAGGTATCGATATTTTCAAAAACACTGCATCCCCAGCATCCCCCCAAACAAATTTTTAAAAACTGCAAAATTAAATCCAACCACGTATAAAAAGTATTACACACCATAATCTAGTGAGATTTATCCTACAAATGGTTCAACATATAAAAAATAATCAGCGTAATACACTACCCTAAAAGAATAAAGGATTAAGCTATATCATTACAACAAACCATTTTAACTCTACATGATTTCTAGTCTTCAACAAACTTAAAATAAAATGGAATTGCTTCAATCTGAAAGATATCTACAAAAATTCAATGCGTACAATCATATATTAATGATGGGGACACCTTTTGATAAACTGGGTGTTAGGTGAGTTTTTTTTACCATGAGATCACTATAGTGTATATTTAAGTAAATCTAGATGGTCGAGGTCAGTCACTTAATGAGACATCTTGACTCAATCAAAAGATAAACTAAATATGAAATGCATCACGCTGAAGCCAGTAACACAGCATAGTTTTACTACTCATAAAAGCAGAAGGAATACACTGTAAGAGTAATTTGTATACAGTAAACAAAGTCATAACACAGTAATGTATCATCATTGTGAACTATTGTATATTGTGTAGGATTGTAAGGGCTCTATTACACCACAGCTGGCAGCAAAGTAGGCTTCTAAGCATCATTGTTAATACAGGAATAGTCATTGTGCTACAATGTTAAGAGAGTTGTCATTAATAGGGACAGGGGCCTGGGGATTTAGCTCAGTGGTCAAAGTGTCTGCCTCGCAAGCACAAGGTCCTGAGTTCAATCCCCGGCACCAAAAAAAAAATAAAAAATAAAAAATAAAAAAAAAATTGGGATAGGGTTTTTCATTTCCCTTGTAATCTTACAGGATGACTTACATATATAGGATCTATCACTGATCAATTTTCCTTATGTTGTACATGACTGTATTTAATGGTGAAAGACCAAATTCTAAGAACAAAAATGACCCAGTTGATTATTGTTCTGTATAATATATCCCAGGTCATTAGGCAAGAACACAAAATAAAAGGCATCCAGACTGGAAAGAAAGATGTAAAATTATCTCTATGTTCTTAAGTGTAAGAAACCCTAAGAGTCTACTAAAGCATCTATTGTAACTTATAAACAAGTCCAGTCAGATTACAGAAGAAAAGAACAATGTTCAGAAGAAAATTCAAGTATATCTTGATATGGTGACATGTGCCTGTAATCCCAGAACTCCAGAAGCTGAGGCAGGAGGATCTGAGTGAGGTCAGCCTGGCCTACATAATGAGTTTGAGGCTGGTCTGGAATACATAGGGGGAACCTTTCTCAAACAACCAAGGTGAGGGGAGAGAGAGAGAGAGAGAGGGAGAGAGCATGAGAGAGAGAGAGAGAGAGACAGAGAGAGACAGAGAGAAGAGTGAATTGTATTTCTAAACAGCAGTAAAGAAAATTTTAATATTAAGAAAATGATATTATTTATAATAGCATTGAAAAGAACAAAATATGTACAAGTAAATTTAACCTAAATGTAAAATTTATACTTTCAAAAGTACAAAATATTGTTTAAAGAAATTCAAGGTTTAAATACATGAAAAAATATCCCATGTTTGTGGATCAGGGAATTAATATTGCTAAGATTACATGCTTCCAAAGTTGATCTACAGAACCAATGCAAGTTCTGACAAATTTCCAGTTGCTTTCTTTACAAATATTCACAAAGTGACATTAAAATCAGTATGGAAGCCTGGTATGCTGGTGCACACCTGTAATCCCAGCACTCGGGAGGCTGAGGCAGGAGGGTCACTGCAAGTTCAAGGCCAGCCTGAGCTACACAGAGAGTTCAAGTCCAGTCTAAACTCTATAGTGAAGCCCTTTCTCACAAAACAAAGCAAAAAAGAGGGAGGATCTTGAAGATTTAACTCTGTGGTAGAGCGCTTGCTTACCAAGCACAAGGCCCTGAGTTCGATTTCCAGCACTCCTCCCCTCAAAAACAAACAAACAAACAAACAAACAAACAAACAAAAAAAAACAGTATGGAAGTTCAAGGCAACCAGCATAGTCAAACCAATCTAAACCAAACAACAACAACGACAAAAAGTTGGAAGTCTCAAATTTACACATGAAAGTTATTCCAAAGCATTTATAATCAAGACAATGTAAGGGATGAATAAGGATAAACAAAAGTTGGGAGAACAGATTTGAGAGTCCATAAACAACTCCAGCTTTTATGGTCAGATGATTTTTGACAAAGGTGCCAAGACCATTCAATGAGAAATAACAATATTTCTACAAATTATGCTGTGATAACTGAATATCCACATGCAAAATAAATAAATACAAAGTTATTTACAAATAAGGACTAAAATGTGTTATATTTGGAAAGGGAAGAAATTGTGCAAACGGGAAGGGGAACAAGGGGAGGAAGGAGAAAGGAATGGAGGGACAAGAAGGAAAAGAGAATAGAAGGGAAAAAATGAAAGCAAAGCTTTTATAAGTAAGAAGGGAGGAGGGGTTGAAGGGAGGGTAGGGAAATGGGAAAAAAAGAAGCAGCAAGATATACTATGTACAGGTACAAATTCCCTGTGATGAATGTTATCATTATGTATATCTAAAATGTACCACTAAAATAAAATGGAAACAAAAAGAATTTTTTTAATCTTGTTTTTCCAAGGTAGCTATTAAAAAGTTAAAATACAACCTAGTGAATGGGAAAAAAATATTTGCACATCAAATATATCATGATAGCCAGGGGCGATGGCCCCCGCCCATAATTTGGGAGGAAGCTGAGGCAGCAGGATTGCTGTGAGGTCGAGGCTAACCTGAACTACATAATGAAACCCCGACTCACAAAAACATAAACAAAAAAAGCAGACTGAACTATATCCTGAGAGAAGAACATTCATTGGAGGAATCGTTAATCAAAAGAGAATTAGAACTTGAAGATTGTCAGCCTATCCACATCTCTCATACACACACACACACACACAGACACACACACACACACACACACACACACACACACTAAAAAGGAAAGTGTGTTCCCAAGTGCGACCAGTAAGAGGTGGCGGGGAACGAACAGCTCATACGGAATTTACCTATGAATTTAATGGGCCATCTGAAGCTGGGGATGGCTGGGAGACAAGCAGAAACTGGCAGTTTGAACTGGAGGGAACTGAGGGATGAAAGAAGCCAGCCAAACTTCCGGCATCCTTGGGCCCAGGTCACAGGGCTATGCAGCTGCAAACATGTCCTGTCTTCAGGAAAAGGGAACAGTGGCCCGCAAGGTGACTCAGAGGTCGCCGGGGCACAGGCTGGTTCTTCGCTGGTTTCAGAAAGTGGGGACAGCTCAGGGGCCGGGGTGTTCTCCGGGGCGAGGGAGACACCGGGCGAACCTCCCGGCCGCTGGGATGACAGCATGATCTGCCTGCAGCCGGGGGAAAGAGTTTTCAGCCAAACAGGAGTATTCTCGCCTATCGAGAGCCAGTGAAATCACCTTGCTATCTTTTGGACCCTTCAGAGACCTAAACCTGACTTGCATGTTTCTGATAGTTCAGATTCTTCGGGGTGTTGGGAAAATGTGTTTTGCTTGCAAGAAACGCCTCACATTGAACTCCTTGCTCCTAAAATGACTGTGGCTGGCAATGAGATGTTTGAAGAGGTGACTAACATTATGTGAGGTTCTAAGAGTAGAGCCCTAACCCAATAGGATGATATCTTCCTGAGAACAGGGGGAGCCATTAGAAAGTGGGCTTCCTTTGTGCACCGAGAGAATTAACCAGAAGCCACAAGAAGAATGTGCCCGCCTCCAGCAAGATAGCAAAGCAACTGAATTCTCAGGGTCCCACGCCCGCAGATGCTTTGAGTTAGACTTATAGCCTCCATGTGTGGGAAAATAGTTAAGCCACGCAGCTAAAGTACTTTGTTATATAAAAACAGACTATAATAAAAGACTATAAAAATCATTGTATACAAACTCTTAAAAAGACGATAAAAAAGAGCTAATTTGTGTGATAACATGTATTTTCTTCCTTAACATATAAGTAACAATACCAACAGTGGTTAAATGTTAGCTTTTTTAAAAAAAAATCAGGATCAGAACATCATTATTATTAGCATCATTTCAAGTCAAAACAACATATAGTTGTTAGCTAAGATACTAGATAAATTATTTGAATTCATCAAAGATTTAAAAAAGATTCTGAATTTTAGATCAGTTATATGCAAAGCATTGTGTTTCAGTAAATCAGCCATAACTGGTAGAAAATGTAATGTTACAA